>VDFB02174909.1:0-19116 GCA_007258455.2 Sequoia sempervirens | reverse complement strand
ATGAGAGGCTTATTTCAACTTCTAACAACATTTACCAATGTCCTCCAACTGAAAATTTGATTAGTTACATGTTAGAACTAATCAAACTTCACTTTAGGCTCTTAATTGCCTAGTTAAGGCAATGTACACTACTTCCTATAAGCCCAATTTAAATGAGGCTTCACAAAGCTATAAAAAGACACCACAATCACTTTAAATCATCAAGGAAACTCCCCTCAATTACCTGGTTGCATCATGGCATTTTGATTCTTTAATTTTCCAAGGTGCACCAAGCTTACAAAATGAGGATGGAGACCTTGTTATTACATAGAAACTTAACACCAAGACCAAAAATTAACAAAAAGGAAAGAAAACATATTGAAAGGAATTTAAGATGGTCCTTATGACCTTATTACATCAAATGCAACTTGACATCAAACAAAAAACCAAAGAAGGCCTCAAAGAGGCATGGAAACCCAAGATGCCCCTGCACCATGCACCCGGGGTGGAAGAGACCTCAAGTACCACCTGAGATCAGTTGTTGCAAAGTAGTACCATGTTGTTTGATGTTCTCTTCAGTCATCCAAGTTGCATCTTCGGGTGGAAGACCCTGCCATTTAACAAGATACTCATTATATACCTTTTTCCTTGTCCTTTTTACCTCTTTGGTGTCTAAAATGGCTTCAAGTTTCAAGGGTTTAGATGGTGGAAGGTCTTGCACCCAATCTTCATCAATTTCCACACCTGTACCTACATCCAAAGATCCCTTAAAGGGGTACAAATTAGAAACATTAAAAATGGGTGAGATGGCCACTCCAAGAGGGAGTGCTATCTCATATGCATTTTGCCCAAATTTATGAATAATCTTGCAAGGGCCTATTTTTTTCATTTGCAGCTTGGTGTATTTTCCTTTAGGCAATCTCTCCTTCTTCAAATAAGCAAAAACCAGATCTCCCACCTTGTATTGAACATTCCTTATCCTCAAATCTGCCCTCTCTTTGTAGTGTTCTACACTCTTTTTGAGATTTTCCTTCACTTGATCATGAATAGACTTCATTGCCATAGCAAACTCTTCACCTTCAACACTTCTTTTCTCCATTCCTTTCAGATCTCTCAACTCAAAGGTACCTCTAGGATTCATTCCATACACTACCTCAAAGGGAGTTTTTCCAATGCTTCTATTAATGGAGTCATTATAAGCATACTTTGCTTGTGGCAACACTAAATCCCATTGCACACCATGTTCTTTTGTCAAGCATCTTAAAATATTACCAAGTGATCTGTTAACTACCTCTGTTTGGCCATCCGTTTGAGGATGGTAGGCTGAGCTATACTGTAAATTAGTCCCCAATTTCCTCCACAAAGTCCTCCAAAAGTGGCCTATGAACTTGGAGTCCCTATCAGATACTATGCTCATAGGAATGCCATGCATTCTCACAATCTCCTTGAAAAATAGACCTGCAATATTAGAGGCATCACTAGTGCATCTACAAGGAATAAAATGTGCCATTTTGCTGAATCTATCAACTACTACAAACACATTATCAACCCCCCTTTGTGTCTTAGGCAATCCTAAGACAAAATCCATACTTATGCTTGTAGACACCTAAAAATGGTCTAGAGAATCTAATTAATTAAATACGATTTATTTGATTAATTAATCTTAAATTCATCTACTTAGTAAATAAATAGAAATATTTATTTATATTAAGTTCATTTAGTTTACCCTTCATTTCATCATATTATTTTCTCTCTTAATTAACAAACAAAATTAAAACTTTTGTTTTATTTAATTATTAATATTTATTTCTCTTTTAATTAAATAAACAAAATTAAAACTTTGTTTTATCAATTATTATCATTTTTTCTCTTTAATTAAATAAACAAAATTAAAAACTTTGTTTTATTTTAATTATTATTATACATTTTTATACTTATTAAATAATAATAACCAAACACTGTGTTATTTAATTACTCATCATATTTCTTCTTAAATAAAGATATCCTAAAATCTTTTATTTAATTATCATTTTCCTTTTATTTTAATTTAATAAACAAATTCTATAGTTTGATTTATTAAATTATTTATTCCTCTTTGCTAAATTTAAATAAATCAAAAATATTTAAATTGATGCATAAATCATATTCCTTTAATCACTCACCAATAAAATTAGATTTTTAAAATCTAATTAATTCTACTGTCATTCACGGGAAGAGCTTCGGGGACAAACTTGCAGGAAATCCTCTCAATCTTCTTCCAACAATCTTTCCTCTCATCTTGCCTGGTGTTTTCATGGGGATGAACAATCCTTCATGATCAACTCCACCTTCTCATCTCATACCATTCAATTCTCCAGATTGAATCTCAACCTTTGTTGTGTTTTCCCTTCACAAATGAGTGTCGTGAAAGCTATAAATATAGGTCTTTGGCTACAGGAAATGGATCCTAACTTGTGCAATCTTACTCTGCAGGTTTTCCAAGCATTCAAGCAATCAAGCAATCAAGCATTCATCTAGCATTCATCAAGCATTCAACATTTGTAGTCATGGCTGCCATTATAGTAGTTTTATTATTTAATCATATAGGAATAGAGATAGTTTGAATTCTCATTCTCTAAGTGTCATTTCAATAATCTAATTAGCTTCTAAAATCTGAGAGCAAAGTAGATTAGAGAGATATTTAGAGTTAGAGAGCAATAGGACAGCTTCAGAGACATTTAAATTGATTTAAATTCTCTTGAATCTTTGCTATTATGTCTTATTTAGAAGTGTAGATGCATTTTAAATTGTTTTCCTCATTCTTACACTTCCATTTTGGCGCCCACCGTGGGGCCTAACCCCATATTCTGCATAATTTTTGTGAAAAGTGTCCTATAGGTATCGGCATGTTTGTTTTCGCGGAACCGTGGTTTTTTATAGCGCGCTGGTTGGATTCTGTAGTGCTCTGGTGGTCTGTTTTAGCACACCGATCATATGTTTTAGCACTCTGGTGGTCTATTTTAGCACGCCGGTCTTCTATTTTAGTGGTGCTCAATTGTTTTAGTGTGCCACGCTACTGTTTCAGTGCGTCGATCCACTGTTTCAGTGCCTCGACTCTTTGTCTTTAAAATCTTTTTTTTTATCTGGATCCGACACATCCGCGGCCAGATTTTGTTCTTTTGTCTATTTTTGGTTAAAATTTATCAATCCTAGGATAGAAAATGGGTTAAAATTTATCAATCCTAGGATAGCAAATGGATAAAAATTGATCAATCCTAGGATAGAAACTTCATCATTTCTTGTGGGATTAAAATTGAACATCATGCTTCTTGTGGAGCAATATCTCCATATAGATTAGCTAATTTGTCTTTTGGGTTTTTATAAGTGAACAAACTTATTTGCTGTGATTGGGTGATAGGTTTATGCTCTCCCCTTAATTGGGTGCATCAGAATACCAGACTCACTTTTTTTTTTATGCATTTTCAAGCTTTTATTAAAACCTTTAGATAGGCCTGCCATAGTGGGAAAAATTACTCACCCTACGGGAACGACCTGAGTGGGGACAGGAAAAAGCCATGGTATTCCAACCCACTTAAAAATTTATGTGAATTTGGGGAAACCCTCTTTCAACAGAAGTGTGCAGGATAACCATCCCCAAAATCTTTGTTCTAAAGATTGGGAGGTCTCTCGAGGGAGTTTATCCATTTGCCACTCTGAATGGAAACCCTATCTAAGAACCTAGAAATAAAAGCATGCTTGTTAGTTCCCGAACATTGTAATACTCGGCGGTGTAGGGGCGGGGAAGAATCTACCCTCAAGCACTCACCATATAATTGCCAAGGACTGTTTGCTCAGGGGATCCAATATCCACTTTCGTCACTCTGAGTACGCACCTAGAAAAGACAAAAACACGGGCGCCCTCTAGGGGGTGACATGGCTGTGTGAGTCGATGCAATTCCAAGCCGTGGGCCGTTCGAGTATATAACGATGACCTTTTGTCTCTAGGAGTGAATCTATCTGAAGTGTCTTATCTGTTATAAACAAGTGAATAAAAAAGAATCATGCTTGATTCTTAAGAACATACACTATCTGTTTAGATTCTAGGATTTTAAAGTCAACCATTCTATTCTTGCTTGCTGTGTTTTCTTTCATTAAATTCAAATAAGATCATCACAAAAAAAAAATCAAAATCAAACACTTGTGAAATTCTCATGATTCGAGATTGGGTATCCACCAAATTTGTCAAGAAATCTCTTGTCAAACGAATCAGAAAGCCAAAGAAAACACTTACATACAAACAACTCCTCAGAAAGCAATGATTTTTATATCAAAGCAGGAAAGTTCTACTCCAACATAGGACTTTTATTCATAGATATCATGATTTCTCTAGAGGTTATACGGACGACTATGTTGTAGCTCCCTTAGATTCACAAGCATTTTATCAAAGAAGGGCTCTTAGGCAACACCACAATCACAGTCAAATAATTTTTCCAAAATACATCCCACAACCAGCCATACAATACGATACTAGACCAAGTGAGTTTCATAGAGTAAGATAGTTTCCTATCTTAGCACATGATCGCTTTGTTTTAGCGCATCGAGGCTCTATTCTAGTGCTTCGTGGTTCCATTTTAGCGTGTAGCGGCTCTGTCTTAGCACCTCATGGCTTTGTTCTAATGCATCACAGTTCTATTTTAGCGCATCACATCTCTGTCTTAGCACGTCATAGCTCTATTTTAGCACATAGAGTCTCTGTCTTAGCACGTCACGGCTCTATTCTAGCACCTCGCGGTTCTGTTTTAGCGCATCGCATCTCTATCTTAGCGCGTCACGGCTCTATTTTAGCACTTCGGGTCTCTATTTTAGTGCTCTAGAAAATCAGAAAAATAGAGAGTTAGTAAGACAGTTTGTCAGTTTTCCCACATCAAAAACAAAGTTTTCATCAATCCAAAACATTTTTTTTCCATAGTCCAAAACACTTGAATCATACAAAAAAAAAAAAAAAAAAAGAGAGAAAACTTTACTATTACGCCTAGGTCTTGAAATCTCTTCCAAAGTGTCCTTATTAATCATCACTAATCTAAGATTTTTGTGTCAAAATTTCCCTATCAAGGATTTTTATCATCCTTTCATCATGAAACTAGACACAACTAAATCATATTTTTAACGCAGTTCTATCAAAAACTTCGTTAAAAATGACACTTATTCAAATAAAAAATCCAAGATCAAAGTCTAGAGTAAAAACTCCAATGTTTTTATGCCTATTTTCACACGATCAGCATATCAAAAACAACAAGAAGAAAATAATAGAATAGCAGCCATGGCTGAAGAAAACCCCTTGGGGATGATACAGCAACACTGATCCTCTCACTAATTCACAAGAG
This sequence comes from Sequoia sempervirens, assembly GCA_007258455.2. NCBI lineage: Eukaryota > Viridiplantae > Streptophyta > Pinopsida > Cupressales > Cupressaceae > Sequoia > Sequoia sempervirens. The sequence continues at coordinate 13,774 of VDFB02174909.1, read as the reverse complement.
AAAGAAATAACTGCAAAAGAAATCGAGAAGGTTCAACAAGACCCTCATTTCCATACATTTATGGAAAAGATGTTAGAGAAAGATATGGAAAAGTATCTTTTATTATTAGCTAACAAAGGTGCTAAGCTTCCTAAAGACTTTGATGTCAATCAACTCAAGGAAATGACCACACCTCAGACAACTAGTATGGAAAATCCAAATCAAATAGATGTTTTGACAAAACAAATCCAACAATTACAATTGTAGTTCCAAAATATCCAACAAGGGCCAACAAAAAGATATTCCTTACAAGACATTTTCCCTTATCCATTCGACCCAAGCATTAACATGATACCATTTCCACGGTATTGTGAATACCCGACATACAACAAATACAATGGAAGAACCGATCCATTTGATCACGTATGGGAATTTCGCGCCATGAGCATAGAGTTCGCACATGAGGACTCTTACTTACTACGATTATTTCCAAGAAGCTTAGGAAACACTTGCATGGAGTGGTTTTCTAAAATGGAACCCGGGATCCAATTTTTTGAAGAACTGATCAATAGGTTCATAACGCACTTCTCATTCAACATCCAACATGGGGTGACCTTAAAAGAACTCTACAACACCAAACAAGCAAAGGGTGAAAAGTTTCTTTCCTTTCTCCAACGATGGAGAAGGCTATTTGCTAAATACCCTAGATCTATTCCTGAAGAGGAGAAGATAGAGATGTTCATTGATAACCTAGTGGATGACATGAATTACAGATTGGACTTACAATTTCTGTCTACATTTGAACAAGTTATCGAAAAGGGGCTCAAAATCGAAGAGGCTCTAATCAAAAGAGGAACAATCAAACACTTCATTGAAGGTTCAAACAATAGCAATTCCTCTAACAACAACAACGAAAAGCCAAGATTTTGGCAAAAGAATAAGAATACTGATACCATGATCGATACACACACGTCCAAACCAGTATTCACCTTGACGCCAACCACTACAAACAAACAAAACAATGGTCTTCATGTCAAACAAAGTAGTGATCAAGGAAATAATCAAAACAGTGGAGAAACAAAAACCCAATCATTCCAATGACCATCCAATAAATGAAAATTCATGCCATTAGGGAAATCATTGGAATTAGTCCTCAAAGAAATTTTAGATGAAAAACTTATTCAAGTACAAGAGGCTAGGAATTGGGACCCTCAAGTCAAACCATCATGGTGGAATGACTCACATTACTGTCACTACCATCAAAATAAAGGCCACATGACTGAAAATTGTTGGCAGTTAAAAAATGCGGTACACGACCTTATAGATCAAAAGAAAGTATTTGTAGAGGGACACCAAACAAACAAAGATCATACAACATTCAAAAATCCTCTACCCAACTATCAGAAGGGAGAATCCTCTTCCACAAACAAAAAAGGTAAGAATGTTGGTTATGTTTATGACACAACGATCCTTTGTCTTTCTACTGCCAAAGAGGATGAGGAGTTATGCAATCAAATCAATCGAAACAATGACATTACATCTACTAATTTGGTACAACATACGGACAAATCTGAAAACTAAATTAATGTAATCACACTAAAAGGGAAACAAGAGCACCAACCGGTTAATGCCACAACAAGGGCACAATCCAAAGTTATATTGAAAGGAGCATCATTATCATCCCAACCTGTAGATCCTCCCTCCAATGAGTATAATCTCATCAATCAATTACAGAAAATACCAGCACAAATATCCATCTTAGAACTTCTAAAGATTTCCCCATCACACAAAGAGGTTCTTGAGCAAGCTCTTGTATCAACCATGGTACCTAACAATTTGGATGTATGTCAATTCCAAGCTATGGTGGGACATCTATCTGCACCTCATTGCCTTTCATTTTTTGAACATGATGATGTATCACTCACCCATCCACATAATTCCACCCTTCATTGAAGTCCCTCATCCATAAACACCTTAAACCCATAGATGGAGGGGTTGGTTTAAATATTTGTACCTTAAAGCTGATTCGTGCACTAGGATACTCAGATGAAGCCATTGATACAAGAAGAAAAATCACAATCAAAGCATATGATGAGGAAGAAAGATCCTCTAAAGGATTGATCATATTACCCATTCAAGTGAGACCCATATCCAAAATGTGGTTTGTCGGAAAGTTCAGATAGAGAACCGATATACAATTATACCTATTGGGATGTCCTTGATTCATGATATGTACGGCACCTTCCCAATCATCATCACACCGAATTTTCCGCTTCAATGGACAGAGGGAAATGAATCACAACAGACTATAATGACACCCAAGCTTGTCATACATTGAAAACATCTCAGGATACATTAATACCTCACAATAGAGAAGTTAGCACATAAGATTCATCTAATGGTGAGAAATAGCAAAGCTTCATATCAAAGTGGCTTCCAAAACAACAAAAATCACAAGAGACCAAGGTGGCACAATCTAAGCCTTCAAATGTTGAAGAACAATTGGCTTCACTCTCACACCAATTCACCAACAAAGTACATATAAGTGACAAAGGAATAAGTGAATATGGTGTCAGACACTCTTTCCATCTATCACAGATGTTACCCTCCCATAAATCGTATAATACCCACAGTCCACCCAAAATCAAAGCACCTACAACGGCATTTAGATGGTGAATAAAAAGTCGAAACTAGATGAAGAATTAGGCACATGCTACCATACTAAATTGGTTTTATAGTGATGAGGAAGCTTTCACTTCCATGAGTAATATCATAGAGACAAACCAATATGGAAAGGGAAAAACTATTCTAGAGAAGATGGGATATTCAAGACAGGGACCTCTTGGGTTAAGGAAACAAGGCATAACAGAACCAATCCAGCCACTCACACTACAACATAAGGATAAAACTGGACTAGGATATGCATCAGAACAAGGATCTCTTGAACGAGGGGAACAAAGTATAAAAGAACCAATCCAAGTTCTCACAATTCAGCAAAATGGCAGAGCTGGACTAGGATACACAGAAGAAGCAAGAGCAGAACTCACCAATAAAACTGTGGAGCGTATTCTTCAAATAAGAGATAACTTTGAAACAGATTCAAATGAATATGAGTGGGACAACTTATCAGATGTTTCCTATGAAGATATCTAGATCGATGTTATCAAAAAATATACCCCCAAACATGAGGAGGGTCAAAGCTCGAGTTTTAATCCTATTGTCTTTGAAACACAAAATTTTGATGACTCAAGTGAAGATGAATGGACATCGATTGCGATAAATGATGTGGAAGAAAATACCTTCGTAGGCCTCGACATAACCACTAACAACTTGGATGACATTTTTTTCTGAGCTTTCACAATCGCTAACCTCAACCCTTCTAATGATTCATTGCCTTTACTGTATCCCGAGCTTATTGAGTGGGAACCTCAACACCCCATCAATCTCCCAGTTTTTGACAATGACTCCGCTATTATTAACTACCTTTGCTATGAATAATCTGATACTTGTTCTACCAATGCTTCTTTTAATGATGCTTTTAGGCAGGAGGGTGCCAAGCCTTTCAGTTGCAAAAGTATGGAAATAAATAATGGATCTAATGGTGAAAACCATTCTATGGTAGTATTTGATCCTAAAATAGTAAAAACAAAGAACACATCCAATGGTGAAAACCCCATTGAGGCACCAAAGGATGGAAGGCTTGACATCCTCCCACAACATTACCATGAGGATCACCATGGCGATGAAACCACAACAGCCTATTGATATTGGCAATGAGAAAGTAAGAATACTACACCCTGTAGCATCCATCACGTATACGCAGCCAGATTTTATCAAATTTTGAAGAACAATGCATCAATTTTGTTTGGTCATACCTACAAGTCAAAGCTTAGACACGTGATCTTATTATTATGCATCACTGACTACCAAACCGGTACTAAACTAGTAAAAATAGAACTGAGAAAGATGCATCCCACATACAGCATTATTAAAAACGATTTGAAGAAACCAACGGATGTTGAATGATCGTATCTTATTGATTTAGGCTTGTTCGAGGATCCCAAAATTGTAAAATTTTATTTCAAAATCCGATCACACCATCAGAATATGTAATTTACTTCCAGATTGCAATAGAGCGGCCATCCAAAAGTGGATGATTTTCCTCAAGAACATGACACGATTTAGATTTAACAACAAATGCCACCAAATGTTACTCACTCATGATGATCAGATACAATCAAATCAAAATAGTTCTCGAAGATCAAGAAAGATAGCATCATTGTCCAGGGCACTTGTCGAAATGATCATGCCTTTGGGTTAAAGAACGCAAGAGCTACATACCAGCAGCCAGCGACAAATAATCTTCCAAAGGAGACATGCATGTCAACTTCATGGAGAATTCAGGATTACGACTTCCAGCCAAATCTCACAATTGTGGAGAAGGATTATCTTATATATTTCACGCAATATTTGGCAGGGTTGGAGAAATTTAGTAAAGTCATATTAAATCCTAAGAAATGTGCCTTTGGAGTACCATCGGAAAAACTCTTTGGATACATAATTTCAAGTGGAATTGAAGTAGATCCAAATGTGCTAAAGCCAATGCCGGAAATGCCACCTCCTGCTAAGAATATCAAAGCATTAAGATCTCTACAAGGTCGACTACAGTCCATCAGAAGATTCATCTCTCAACTAGCAGATCGGTGTCATCCATTCAACCATCTTTTGCATAAAAATGTGTCTTTTAAATGGGATGAACAGTGTGAGAATACTTTCAATCAAATCAAGCATTATTTAATGACACCATCAATCTTGGTGCCACCTAGTAAAGATAAGCCATTGTTGCTATATATCGCAACAACAGATATTTCTTTAGGAGCCTTGCTAGCACAAGAGGATAAAGAAGGAAAGGAACATGCAATATACTATATCAATAGGACACTCAATGGACATGAAGTAAACTAGACCTTCATTGAAAAATTATGCTTAGCAGTAGTGTTTGCAACACAAAAATTGTGACACTATATGCCACTCACAATCAAATAAGCTCGCTGGGTAAAAATTCGGGATCCCCATGATGCATCATGCAGCCTTACCCATGATGCTTGGCAAAGTAAATGCCCCAGAGTCTGAAGACCAAGCACGTAGAACTACAGTGTATGGAGACTCAATTGTTCCATCTATCGTCACCATCACCAAACCAAGGATGACACACTGATTTTATACAAAAGATTGATAGATGATCTAAAGAAATACTTCATAGATATCAAATTTGAGCAGATACCAAGATCAGAGAATAAAGCAGCGGATGCCATGGCCACAATAGCATCTCTTCTACAAATGCCTGAAACACAAGATCATTATCGATTTATTGTGGAACAAGTGTCAAATCCTGCATACGCAAATCCCAAACCATAAGCCTTTTGGATAGTTCCCAATCTTCCATTTATGGAGACATTTATACTTATCTAAAAGATAATATCTTACCGCCAGATCTTTCTCGCAACCAAAAGCACAACTTCATACGCCAATCCGCCAAACATACCATTATTACTGACACCCTTTACCATCGAGGCCCAGATGGTACTCTTCTGCGTTGTTTAGAACATAACGAATCTACTTCTACTTTATATGAGGTCCATGAAGGAATTGCGGTATATATTCTAAGCGATTATCTTTAGCCAAGAAACTCTTTTCGCTTGGGTATTACACATGGAGAGCAAGAATTCATAAGCTGGCTTGGTGACAAAATGTCGATCTAGGTAATCTTATGCACGCGATGTACGAGCTCCAACCCATTTACAACTGGTGCTGCCTTTCCTGCCATGGACGGAATCGTAGGGAAAATTAACCCATCTTCATCATCTAATGGACATAAGTTCAATATCGCAATAAAAATATTTTGGCTAAAATGGTGGAGGCGGCCTCCTCAATCCACAATCACCTGGTTATGGTATCATCTTCATACTTAATTATCTTATTGTAGATATGGGATACCCTACCAATCATCACGAGAATGGCGTGTATATTTCCAAGAACCAAGACGCCCAAGAGTCAGAAAAGTTCCCATCCAACATCAATTTTTCAACCCAGATAATTCCCTTGCTGTAATGGATGTGTAGAAGTTTCAAACAAAACAATCCTAAAGATTCTCAAGAAGACAATGGCAAATGAGTAGGCATGATTGGCACATTCAAATTAACTCCTCTTTGGCTTACAGACCAGCATCAACACCAATAGGAGCTACACCATACATGCTCTTGCCCATGACCGTAGGCACATACTCTATCGAGAGAAATTCCATCCCTTCGAGTTTCACTAAAGGGACTCATTTCAGATGAGGATTATAGGATCTCTAGACTTCAAGAATTAGAGCTACTTGATGAACGTCGACAACAAGCTGTCAATCATTTGACAGCCTATCAACAAAGAATGTCTAGGAACTATAATCATAAGGTTAAGCCTAGAGTCTTCCAGATCAGAGACTTGGTCCTATGGGAAAACTTTAGAAATCAAGTAGACAGAGAAAAGAAGGGAAAGTTTGAACCTAACTGGATAGGGCCTTATGTCATTATATCAGTCTATGGATCAGGAGCATACTGGCTGTCTACACCAGAAGGAGATATGTTGGAGGAACCCATGAATAGTATTCATCTTAGGTGATTCTATACTTGAGGATACCTAGTGCACGGTCAGTAAGGTTGTCTTGATGAAAACCTAGCAAACAGGCATCATGATGAAAGAAAAAAAAAAAGGGGACACAATAAAAACAAGTGATGAAAACCTGGCAAACAGATGCTACTTGTGATTTTCACCAGCTCTTCTATCTATTAGGTACAGTTTTGTTACGATTGTTTCCTTTCATATCATTTCCATCTATCATTTGAGATAATCATTATCACTATCCATATCGTAGCAAAGATATCATGTTTTACCCTAGATTGGGGGCAACATCCTAGTGTTATTTAGTACAATGGACTTTCAGCTTAAATGGAAAGGTAATCAAACATGACAACACCAAGTGACGATACTTGAAAAGTAACCAAAAACATCAAAAAATCCATCAAAATCCAAAAACATCAGAAGATCCATCAAAATCCAAAAACATCAGAAAATTCAAGAAAATCAAAACAAAAAAACATTCATAAAATTGCAAAACACAAAAATAGGGTCTAGGTCAGTCGAAAAATAGAGTCTGTATCAGTCGAACTACGTGGTCTCTGCGTGTATAACGTAGGCAAGACTAATCTTTGATTAGTCCCAGAGACCCCTAGGATAGGTCTTTAGGTTACATCATTTGGTCGAACATCTGAGAATATCATGCAAACATCAGCACACACATTTCAACATCGATGATCTAATCTGAATAATGATTTGAAAATACATTAAGTAGAATTTGAATTGTTGTACTTTTTATTTTATCATTTGCTTGGAGCTACTCAATGATGTATTAAACTAGAGAAGCAAGGAAGGAGAATGATACCTTTTCTTTGTTTTCTATTTGTGAGTTAGTCATTGTTATTTTGTGAATCGTCGCGGGAAGTGCTCTACCAAGTATCATGGATGACATTCCGATTCACTTAAGAAAATGATTAATTCTTATCTGTTTACACAAGAAATGCTTAGGTCATCTCGGTTTAATTATACCTTGATGCTTGTGTTCACTTGCAATATCAAATATCATGAAATAAATACTCAGGTCATCACTGGTCTATCTCATATCATTGATGCTTGTATTCACTTTCAACATTTTAAAAGCTCAGTGATGATACAAAGCAAAATAAAAAGATTATTGAAATGACACTTAGGTTTGCATTGATAAAATAGGTTTGTACGGTAAAAATAGATTGCATTCGTAATAATACATCTGTAGAGTATTGGTTGCATTACAAGGATTCATTTGCAAATAATGTTATCTTTTCTTATTAAAGATTGAGTATACTTGACACATACAATTTTCATAATGGCATGCATATAAAATCATTTCTTCATCTCATCATAAATTGCACAATAAACATCTCATTTTGTGATATCATATACACGCTGTGTTTCATCATTCATTACATTTATCATTCATTTACATCTCATTTTATATATCATACATGGCATTACATCGATACATCATTCATTCACATCTCATATCAAACATGGCATTTCATCCATACATCATTCATTTACATCTCATTTTATTTATCATACGTGACATTTCATCCATACATCATTCATTTACATCTCATTTTATTTATCATACATGACATTACATCCATACATCATTCATTTACATCTCATTTTATTTATCATACATGGCATTACATCCACACATCATTCATTCACATCTCATATCAAACATGACATTTCATCCATACATCATTCATTTACATCTCATTTTATATATTATACATTGCATTTCATTAAGAAAAGAAATACATCATCAATATCATATCACATCATCATCAATACATCTATATAATCTAGTATAATAAATCATCATAAAACATAAAAATTAAAATGCATCCATCACATAAATCATGTAGAACACATCATAGATCAATCAAACTGCTGCACATCATATATATCTCATAAAGTGTCAAGTATACAATGAAGTCTGAAAAGGATGAAAAGAACATCATATCAAAAATGGCTATATATATCTCTCGAAGGGTACACAAATGATCTCAAGTGGTACTCGCACCAGAAGGGGTAGGTCTCGCACCAGTATCACCACCACCACCAACTATCCCAAGATCTCTCGGATCTCTTGAGAGAGGCTGTGTCACGCCTCTGCTCACTGTCCTCGAAAGAGTCCTCTCTAAGCGGGACTGAGCATAACTGACTCTCTACTCTAGGGAGCAAAGCTCATGATAACGACTCCTGTAAAACTCAATCTCGGCACCTGCCCGCATAGCCTCTCATATGTAATCTGCCACAAAGGTCCCATCTACCACTCTCTGCAATCTCTCTGCAGTAGCCTGTGCTGTCTCTGCTACCTATCTGACAATATCTCGCTCTGTAGTCAAGGCTATAATCTATGCCTGAGCAGTGGTCAACTGTGCTCATACACCTGCTAACTGAGCTTGTGCTGTCTCTATTGTCTATCTAGCCCCATCTCTCTCACCAATCAGAGAGGTAATCTGTGTCTGTGCAGTAGCTAGCCGTGCCTGCATTTGGGCCTGAGTCTGTGCTAATAATCCCTACACTAGCTGCCCCTGTAAAGTCTGAACCTACACACGTAAACCCGCAACCTCTGACTGCTTTGCTGAAGAGGAAGCAACGGCCTGCCTCTTACGAGGTGCACTAGTCAAGGGCCCTGAAGTACCTACTACACTTGGTCTCCCCCCATCTCCACCATCATCATCACTGCTATCATCACTATCATCATCACTCTCACACTGTCACTCTCATCACTACCCTCCACATCAACATCTACATCCTCCTCTCTCCTCCATCTCTGACCACCCTGACCACCCCTTGCAGCTGTTGGTGCTGGTGCTGGTGCTGGCTCATCTAGAATGGTTATACGAGGAGGAGGGTGCAGAGCCAAATACTGTCCATACTCGGGAGTAACGGGTGCCTCAACAATGTCTCACCACATATCCCATGCCGAAGGTTGAAGAGCATGATAACCCTCAACAAGTGCTCCATAAGGCAAGCATGGACCCCAATCACTGGCATCTACCCATCATCGTCCATAGTGTGCTACTCCTTGTGGCATACACTGAACAATCCCATACTACCTGTAGACAAGACAAAACAGGAATCGCTCCAAAATCTTGGAGCTCTTCCCGATCAAATACATCGAGTTAGCCAAAAATCCCAACTCGATATCATCCTCATCCCAGTCATCACAATCTAAATAGGGATGCTAGGTCATTGTTTCCACATCATCAAGAATCCGTCTCCAATAATCTAGCTTACCCATCATATGCTGGGTAGGCCTACCTCTGTAGCGAAACACATAAGGTCTCATCGCTGGTCTCAATAACACCGGCACGGGACGCATGATAGCAATATGCTCCCATGCCCATACCTGAAGAAGTGTAGCTCTCGCCGATAAACTGCTAACTCTGAGGTACACGATCTAGTGTAAATCATGATATAGCTGAGCAAGCATACACATGCCCCAAGCATATCTCATCCTGTGTGCCACCATACCCTCTAATACCCGACCCCATCCAAGAGATAGACCCTTTGACCTCTTATCAGGACAAAGGAATCCACCAATAAAGCCTGCCAAAACTGAAGGAAGTGGAGCATATGAATCATAGATATCTACCCATGGGATCCAAACTCCCACAATATGAGGATCCTAAAAAAATTCTCTGAATAGACTCTATCCCGCCAACCTCCTCTGAATCATGCACGACAATCTCCCCAACAAAAGGAATGCGAAGAATACGCCATACATCCTCTAGCGTCACGGTCATCTCGCCAGTAGGCAAATGGAAGGTGTTGTGGTCACTATGCCACCGCTCTGCTAAAGCTGTCAGTAGACCCCTATTAAGTCTAATATGGGGCATATCTAGTAATGAGGCTAAACCACAATCAGTAATATGCTGCCTCTCATCCAGCGAAATCCGAGGTATCATATCAAAAGGCCAGGGGAACTGCTCTCGCACCTGGATAACATCTAAATGCTCTTGTTATCATAAAAAAATAAAAAAAATTATAGATCAATACGTTACCAATCAGAATATCAAACATCATGAGGTCATCAATTACTAAAAATTGTGTTTTATCTATGAAACGATCAATTTTATCAAGAAGGAACCCTCATCTATCAATCAGGTTCATTCCTTCAAAAATTTTAATTATTCCTCGCCTATCATGAGGGTAATTATTATTAATCAATGGATCTCGCTCATCATGAGATCGTTTAAACATTTATTTAGATCAAACTAAAATGGATGGAGTCAACAACAAATCGACAAAATAAAAATCACAGTGCACAATTTTTCATCAATCTATTCTTCCAAGCACTAAAACAGGTAAACGGCTTGCTAAAACTACTGGGGTGCTATGCAATCTTGTTGGCGCGCTATAAAAAAGCTCGGGGCGCTATTTCAGGGTGCTACAAAACGTATCAAACATTGCTGCACTGACCCATCGCACTAAACCTCACGCTTAATCCTAACCTCCCATTGATGTTGCTGTTTTTTTGTCAAGGCACAAACTTTGGCACGCTAAAATAGATTATTTGATGCGCCATCGCACTCTGCCGGGCAACTCAGCCAGAAAACATGCTAGAAAATGAACTAAAAACCATGGCGAATTACGAAGGATTTGGGGTATCACCGAGGTCCATAGCTCACGACAACCGTGAGTTGCCATGCCCGAGTCATGGGTGTGGGTGGACTAGTTATCCCGGATAGATCTAGCAATTCATGGTCTTTATCACAAGTTTACTGTGTCAATGTACAAATCGACTCTTCGGAAACAGACCCTTGAGCTTTATAGGTTATTTTGTGATTTTCTATGGACGTATTTTATTTTTCTTTTGAGAAATAATTTCTATCTATCACAGGGCATTTTTGGACACCTTGTTGGAGATAAATTGTTTTTCATCAACTATCATAAAATTCAAAAAATTTTAAAATCATTAAAAAAAATCAAAAATTCATCAATGAGTCTCCGTAAAGTACATATCGCCATCATTTCAAAATTCAACATCCAGACAAATCAGTACATTTTAAACTTCTCATCAATAACGCGCCTGGCGGAAAATTATTCTGAAGCAAAGTGAAACACATCACTCTGAGGCAAATGTAGAACAAGTAAAATGGTCTAGAGAATTAATTAATTAAATATCGATTTATTTGGATTAATTAATCTTAAATTCATTCACTTAAAATAAAGAAATATTTATTGCATGTTCATTAATTCTTCTATTTCATCATATTATTTCTCTCTCTCTAATCAAATAAACAAACTAAAAATCTTGTTTTATTTAATTATTATCATTTCATTTTCTCTTTAATTAACAAATGCAAAATTAAAAACTTTGTTTTATTTAATTATTACTACTTTTTCTCTCTTAATTAAATAAACAAAATTAAAAACTTCGTTTTATTTAATTATTATCATTTTTATCATATTATTTCTATCTTAATTAAATAAACAAAATTAAAAACTTTGTTTTATTTAATTATTATCATTTTCATCATATTATTTCTCTCTTAATTAAATAAACAAAATTAAAAACTTTGTTTTATTTAATTATTATTATTATTACTTCTTTTATACTTCTATTAAATATGCAACTTAAATAATTTGTGTTATTTAATTACCTCATCACATTTCTTCTTAATTAAATAAAGATATCCTAAAATCTTTTATTTAATTATCATTTTCCTTTTATTTTAATTTAATAAACAAATTCTATAGTTTGATTTATTAAATTATTTATTCCTCTTTGCTAAATTTAAATAAATCAAAAATATTTAAATTGATGCATAAATCATATTCCTTTAATCACTCGCCAATAAAATTAGATTTTTAAAATCTAATTAATTCTACTATCATTCACGGGAAGAGCTTTGGGGACAAACCTGCAGGAAATCCTCTCAATCTTCTTCCAAAAATCTTTCCTCTCATCTTGCCTAGTGTTTTCATGAGGAGGAACAATCCTTCATGATTAGCTCCACCTTCTCATCTCATACCATTCAATTCTCCAGATTGAATCTCAACCTCTGTTGTGTTTTCCCTTCACAAATGAGTGTCGTGAAAACTATAAATACAGGTCTTTGGCTAAAGGAAATGGATCCTAACTTGTGCAATCTTGTTCTATAGGTTTTCCAAGCATTCAAGCAATCAAGCAATCAAGCATTCAAGCATTAATCCAGCATTCATCAAGCATTCAACATTTGCAGTCATGGATGCCATTACAGTAGTTTTATTATTTAATCATATAGGAATGGAGATAGTTTGAATTCTCATTCTCTAAGTGTCATTTCAATAATCTAATTAGCTTCTAAAATCTGAGAGCAAAGTAGATTAGAGAGATCTTTAGAGTTAGAGAGCAATAGGACAGCTTCAGAGGTTCCTACATTTAAATTTATTTAAATTCTCTTGAATCTTTGCTATTATGTCTTATTTAGAAGTGTAGATGCATTTTAAATTGTTTTCCTCATTCTTACACTTCCAATGCTCTCCCAAGGCCTACTTGGGATTGGTAGAGGCTGATAAAGACCAGCATTTGAAGTGGTCCCCTTTGCTCTTTGACATATGGTGCAAGTTTCCACAAGCCTTCTCACATTCATCTGCATTTTAGGCCAAAAGTAGAATCTCCTAACCTACTCCAAAGTTTTGTCAATTCCAAAGTGCCCTCCAAGACTCCCACTATGCTTTTCCTTTATTACATTCTCCCTCATAGAGCACTTGGGAATGCACAATTGGGCCCCTTTAAACAATAGACCATTTTGCAAAACATAATTAGCATAATCACTGTGAAAAGCATCAGAAAATTGAGAACAAACTTCAAAAGTAGCCTTGAAATCTTCATCCTCCTTATACATACCTTTGAGCGCTTCTATTCCCACACTTTGAAATTGGATTTCTTGAACCATCATGACCCTTCTACTAAGTGCATCTGCAACTTTATTAGCCTGCCCCTTCTTATGCTTTATGGAAAAAGTGTATGCTTGTAGGTATTCAACCCACTTCATGTGCCTTTGGTTCAATTTTTCCTGTCCATTCAAGAAACTAAGAGCATGGTTGTCAGTGAATACTATAAACTCCCTTGGTAACAAGTAGTGCCTCCATTTCTTTAAAGCTTGGACCATAACATACAATTCAAGAT
>VDFB02174908.1:0-42101 GCA_007258455.2 Sequoia sempervirens | reverse complement strand
AAATTTTTTAAAATAATTTTTAAAAAGATTTATTTATTTATTTTGTATTTATGCATTTATTATTTTTTATGTTTTTTTATATTTTGATGTTTTTGATTTTTTTTGTAATTTCTCGACCAAAACACCAAAAAAGACGACGCGAAGATCGAAGTGAAAGACACGAAACCAAAAACAAGCGACACGAGGACGAAGATGGACAAACGACAACAAAAAGATGAAGACCGAAAAGATGAAGACCAAGACGAACGAAACAACCAAAACGAATGAACAACGCAATGATGAAAGATGAGACGAAATGAGAAGAATGGGACGAAGAACAAGACAGGACGAGACAAGACGACACCCGACTGAAGCGGGGAACTGAGATCAAGATGAAACCAGGAACATGAACCTTGGAAAAGTTTTTGTTCTAGTTTTGATCCAATATTCGGATCTGACAGAGACAAAGAGAACGAAAAGAAGAAAAAGAAAAGGGGGGATCCAACTTTTCCAAGCAAAATTTGGGGCGTGTATGCAAGGCATAACAATACCTATATATAATTATTATGAATTTCATGATTGTATGGCGTAGTTGTATTTAATTATCTAGAAGTTATATGTATATGATACCTAGATGATTGCATGTTACACATATGTTTGCATGATTTATGATGATTAGTAATGCTACGAGAATAATAGCATGTTAGATATGTCATCATTGAGAGGATATGATGTTATACAAACCATGTTGATAGTTTATCCTTCAATGGATACTCATATTTCCTTGAAAGTAGGAGAATAGTCTATTCCCTAGCATTTGGGTATACTCTTGAATGTGATTATATTGATACTTATCAATAGGGTTGAGAAATGCATAAGTGATATATATATTCTATGATTATATGCTAATATCTTATACATGACTAAGAGTCTATACCTATTCATTGTATTCTAGAAGAGGGATTACGTTTCAACAACCCAAAGTTGTAATATGAGGGGACTTAAAGATGCAGAGGCACACACTCCTCTCGAGCCAAAAATGTCCTCTAGATTAGATAAGAATTTAGTGAACATTGTAAACATGTGAATATATGAGTCATATTGAAAGGAAAGATTTGTGATTGTTTATAAACAAGAGACCTTATAAGATAACTTGGAAAGAACCTTGAGGAATGGAGAATAACCAAAGTTTAATGGTGTTTGCACAGGTAATGGCCGACCTGGGATTTACACTACATGTGATGGATAATTATTGGTTGTAAAATCATTTTGTAGCATTGTGTTGTTGATTTGGGTCCCAACTAAGGTTTGATGTGGTCCTCTTTCACTTCTATCTGCCACAAAAGTGCTTTGGCACCAAGCTAATTTGAATTTGCACTTTTGAGGTGCATAGCCGACCTTGGAGAAGGTTTCAAGGTTGAAGATGGTATAAGTATGAGTTGAGTTATTGAAGGATGTTAAGATAGATGTATGAGATGTGAATAATGTGAAGTGCAGAGTTGTAGAGTGTGAAATTGAGAAGTGTGGTATGAGCTTTCATGTGTTAGTTTACTAGATGCAGTGACCAGAAGGTGGCTATAATTCTTCAATCAAACTACGAAGGTGTTGAAGTCATTGTGGTGGATTCCTTGTTGCATTGAGATGATTTTCTCTATGTAACATTTATTCTCTATCTTCTTTTCTAATTTGGCAGTGAGCCTTTCTTCTTTGGGCAGTGAGCCCTATTGTATTCAGTGTTGATATTACTTATATTGTGAGCTAATCCTCATTGTGGTTTTTCCCTTCTTAGGCTTTCCATGTAAATCTAGTGTTCTCTTTTTATGGTGTTAAGTTGTTTTGGTTTCTATTATTTTCTTTTCATGCTAATTTATCATAATAGATTTAAGGGTTTAATGAATGAATGTGGATATTAAAGTTTTAAGGTACAATTGATTCACCCCCCCTCTCAGTTGTCATGTGCATTCAACATAAGGTTTATGCACATACTTTTTTCTAAAATTGAAGCTTAGCTCTATTACCCAAAAGGATCGAGACACTCGTCTTTAGTAATCATTTCACCCACCACACTAAAACTAAATTCAAATAATATATATTTTATATATAATTATTTAATTATATAATTTTTAAGTTGGTTATACATTACCATTCCTTATGGAAGTCATATGTGAAATATTTTTTTAAATTGCACATTGGGGATATAATATTACATACTTATATTTCATATACATGGATTGTATCATTTTATCAACAAAGGCTTATAGGTCTTTACATTAGTAAACCAATATACTAAAAGTTTAGTGGAAAATGCTTAGAGTTTTCATGTGCATAGGATATGGTTGATTAGGAGGCCTAATATGTTGTTATTGTTTCTCTTTAGTTATCTTGTAATTGAACTCAAGGATTACTCTCTTAGTTCTAGTAGAGCCTAAATTAAAGAATATTTATCATCTCTTACCGAGTATTTTAGGATTAGAAAAGGCATGGTAACCCAACCCTTAGCCTTGGAACTATAAGCACAAGGCCATGCTAATAACAAGAAAAAAAATTGACTTTAGCAAAATGGCTGATGATTTTTTTTATAGAATTTTTTTATGAAATTAAAATCCATTATGATTCAAGATTATTTTCTATTTATTAATTAAGTTAGAAGGAAATGGATCCTTAAACTTGAAATTTTAGGTATTAGTATTTTTAATATATTTTTAATTTAATTTTTTTTTTCTATGAAAATCATATGTCATCAATCTAGACATTAATTATTTACACAATGAAAAAAACCATTTTAGCTCAAATTATGTTTGCAATACATGAGGGGTTTTCAAAAATAGCAATTGGGGCCAATAAAAGATTAATTTTAAAAAAAAAATGAAAAATGATGCAGATCAAAGACCAAGTCCCCAAATTGAGGTGTTGATTTTTGTAATCATCACACCAATATCTTATCTATCCAACTAAAAAATAATACTCATAGGGAAATAAACAAACCCAAAAAGTTTTTAAATGTAAATCATCAATCATACACATAAGTGCACAAAAAATTATTGACATACCACTTTTCAAAATTCATTTTGAATATGGAAACATCTTCTAATTTCTCTAAAAAATTGCACATTATGAGTTTCCACCTTCATCTACAAAATTACAAGTGGGTAAAAAATTATCTACCAATAAAACTATACTAAAAATTAAGCCAAAATCCCAAAAAAAAATTGAACATTGGGTGCTACAACCCCTTCCTGCAACTTTTTTTCTATTTTCATCTTTTACCAATTTCTTTCTTCTACAGTTGGGTGTTTGAATCCTCCTTTCCATGCTATAGTAAAACTGATTTCCAAGATATAATATCATGTTTGGAAATATTTTGGAGGAATTTTCTTGAATGTAACTCCTAAATGCGTTGATTATTCCACGCCTCCTGTGACTTTTTTGTAATTCAAAATTGCTTCCACTCTTCAACTTGGAATACATAATTAGTGTGTAATAGTGTATAAAAATTAAAAACTATCAAGGGACCCAATTTTTATGTATTATTGACAACCCAAGATTTGGGCGTTGTACTTTTCCTTTTTGAGCATTTAAACAATTTTAAAAGAATGTCTTTTTAACAATTGTGGTGCTTAATTTACAAAAGGATTTACAAATTTAAAATCAATTCCTCCTATACCTTTGCACTTTTCCTTTTTGAGCATTTAAACAATTTTAAAAGAATGCCTTTTTAACAATTTTGGTGCTTAATTTACAAAAGGATTTACAAATTTAAAATTAATTCCTCCTATACCTTAGTCCTCTTCAAGAAATTAATATTGAAAGCATAAAATTCCTAGCAAGACCAATAATTTGAATAAAATCTAATTATGTTAAACCTGATGCTCAAAGGAGTACCTACAATTTTATTGAAAACCACACAAAAAACAAAGGTTAAAAATTAAAATATTCTTGGTGATGCAAGATTGCTCAAACCCCTTGGATGCTCATGCATCAAACATCCTAGGTAAGTTAAATGTTCTATGGGTTAGAACTCATGAACATTTGAACATCCTATGTTTGTTCTTCATCCACCTCTCTTCCTTATCTACTTGATTTTTTCTTTTTCTCTACCCTACTCTAAAACTT
Organism: Sequoia sempervirens; assembly: GCA_007258455.2. Lineage (NCBI taxonomy): Eukaryota > Viridiplantae > Streptophyta > Pinopsida > Cupressales > Cupressaceae > Sequoia > Sequoia sempervirens. Next base: position 38,009 of record VDFB02174908.1, on the reverse strand, counting down.
TCTATCTCTTCCTTCCTTCATATTTCCTCTTTTTATTCCTCTCATGAAATTCATCTATTGCACCATGGTTCATCTTCCCATTCCACTTTATAATTATTAACCCCTATATGTAAATCAACACTAACAAAATCATAGAAATCAATAAAAAAATTCTGCACATTCCCTTCACTATTTGTTCTTCACTTTCTTCTTCTTGCATAACAAAATTAATAACATCTTGTCATACCTCATCTTCTAACATCTTATTGCTGCACTCTTCCACTTGTCTTTCTTTAGATCCTTTTACCATTTCATTTGAAGAAAAATAAATTTTAACATCATCTTTGCAAAATGTAGAAAAATAACTCATTACCTCTATTTTTTTCTTCCTCTATTGCTGCAAAATCTTATTTTATGCATGCAACCTTCTCATCTTTCACTTTTATGCCTTCCCAAATTCTTACATTAGCTACTAACTCTTGTATTTCCTCATTCTCTTCTTTATCCTCTTGCATTCCAATTTCATATGTTAGACACACATGACAATTGAGAGGGGGGTGAATCAATTGTGCATTTAAAACCTTTAAACCCTCATTAATCTCCAAACCCTTATTAAGCATTAGCATGAATGTAAACAAATGAAACATCAAAACAACAACAACAACAACCATACACAATAAAACACCAGATTTTATGTGGAAAGCCCTAAACAAGGAAAAACCAAGGTGAGGTTTAACTCACATAAATATGAATATCAACACTAATTACAAAAGGCTCATTGCCCAAAGGATTCACTGTCCAAAAGAAAGAAAGGCTCGCTGCCAAGAGAACACTACCCAAATAGAAAGAGAATTTTACAAGGAGGTTCACTACCTCAATTCAGTAGGAGAATCCACCACAAAAAATATTCACCATCCACAACCTTCAACTCACTACCTCCAACAACTTCAGGCACACTAAAATATAGAAACCTTTTGCTCACTACTTCCGGTAGTCTTGGGCATTCATGCTTGCACCCAAACAACAACACTTGATCACATACACATAATTTCACATAAAACAACACACTACACACTTCTCCAACAATTGTGCTTGCATATATATTCTTTGTAACCTCAAACAATCTTCTCCAAGTCGGCCACAATGAAACCTATGCATCTCAAACATGAAACCACCAAATAGGTCAGCACCAAACACCTCCATGACCTGGAAAGAAGTGAAGGTAGACCACACCAAGGGTTAACTAGGAACCAAATATACACTAAAATGCTACAACACACTTCCACAAACAATAAAGTGTTGGGAATAAGATGCCATTTAATTGCAATCCTAAACATATTTCATGTATCTCCTAAGTCCTTGGAAAGTGTTCCCCAACACTAGGATTAGAAAGAGATTAAATTTGAATGAAATGAACATGTAAATTGACATTTGTGATTATTCCTAAATGATGAGAACATGTGGGGATGTCCAAGAAGATCTCCTACAAGATAGGAGCACATGGGACACCCACATGGAAGGTGGAACCCACCTTGCTTAAGTTAATTATTTGGAGGATTCATAACACTTTAGTAATGCATGTAAAGATCCTACAAATTAGGGATAGATATTTACATGAGTGGAGTTCAGTTTAGTTCAATTTAGTTTATTTTAGTTTAGTATCAGTTCATTTTAGTTCAATTTAGTTTAGTTTAGTTTAGTTTAGTTCAATTCAGTTATGGTTCAATTATCTTCAGTTGCATGTAGTTAGTTTGAGTTTAATGCTAGTTGACTTGAGTTGCATGACTAATGACTTTTGTTGCATGACAGATAACAAGTGGATACATTCAGTTTAGTGGGGATGATCAATCATGCATAATGTTTGCATGAATTGGTGGAGAGATATGTTTTAGTTAACTACACTTGACCCACCTTGGGTGCCTGCTGGTGTCTTGAGTTAACACCTTTTGCATGAGAATATATTTACAAGGCCCAATTATGGGCCCATCTGGGTGCCAACTTTGGAGATGATGCTTACAAGATATTTTCTTGACCAATGATCAGTTAAGTGTTCAGTTTGGGGCGCCTAAATTGAGGAGACTTTGGTTTTGAATTCATGTTACAGTGTGGAACTCTACTTGCACAATCTAGGCATGGTTTTTTGAGAGGAGCTTTATGCTCTTGTATTTTATAACTCTTATGAGTTTACATGCTCATTAATTGTCTATTTATTGCAGCAATTGCATCAAAGTTGATTGCAGGTTAGCAGGTTGAGCTTGTGCATGTGTGAGGGTTTGAAGCATGGCACTAGATGTGTGGATTCATGCTTGGTCACATGGAATGCATGAATAGCTTGTAATTGCAGCAAGTGTATGAGAGTTCCATGAGATTTTTGTATAGGTTAGCAGGTTGAGCTTGTGCATGTGTGAGGGTTTGAAGCTTGGCACGAGATGTGTGGATTCATGCTCGGTCACATGGAATGCATGGATAGCTTGTAATTGCAACAAGTGTATGAGAGTCCATGAGAGTTTTGTGTAGATTGTGAAGAAGGATTGTTGAAGGCAATGAAGCATACCAATCAAGGATTGCTATAATATTATTGTAATCTTGTTCAAAGGTTAAATAATGCAAGCACTATTGATTCTGGTGGATTGTTTTTCTAAAAGAGTTTCTCCACGTATATGCTATGTCACTTCTATCTCCTTGTCTCATTCTTGTACAATCTTCTGTCTCTTTCTACAATTGGTAAAATTGATCTAAACAGATAATCATACACAAAGAATTGTAACAAAGAACACTTAATTAAATCTACAATCTCATAGGTTTACAAGTTTTAAGCTACAATTTCACCTTCATTTTTAACATAAAACACATCTATAAATAACACTAACACACCAGTTCAACCAAACCAACATTAACACTACCAAACAACCGCATACACACTTCACCAAATTCAAAAACATCCTGCAGAACGCATAGAAACATCACACAACATTTTGGAATATTCCAACACTAATATAATATTCAAACACACTAGTGCAAACACATGCAACTAGAATACTATCATCCTGTGCAACCAATTGAGCTGCCATTGAGACACAACTGATGAACCAAGCTTGTGGAACAACTGAACACAAAACCATCCAAAGGAAGATAGATACAAGCATCATTAGAATACTCCTAAATATGCAAGACAAGAAACTTCAACGTGGAGAAATGTGGAGCAATTCCATTTCTCCTAAACAACCTTTTGCACAAGCCAAACACTGTCAAACACATCTTCTATTGCAGCATAATCCAGAACCTAAAACTCTAGATATAACACCTTTGAATACTTTTGAGCATCACATCCAAATAGCACAAGCACATATTCAAGCATGAAGAAATGTGGAGCACAATACAGAACACACCCCTGTCACCTTGTACACTCTTTATGCAAATTTTCTCAAAAGAACTTAGAAACCAAGTGACCATGTTGCATCTGCAACAACTGTCAACACCACAAACACCTCCTCATCATGACCACACTAGAGGTTGACATAGGTTTACATCAACGACAACACTAATGACAACATAGTGCAACAATCTCCCCCTTTGTCATTGATGGCAACACCTTCTGAAAACCATCAACAACAAAAGAAACTATGATCTCTAACACTCAAGAAGCTCTCCCCCTTACTTAGAAATTTATTACATTTCAGACTTCTTTCTCTCCACTTCTCTTTACCTATATTTTTCAAACTTCACTCTCCCCCTTTGACATCAATACTAAAGGTCAACACCTACACATTTTACTTATCTCTCTCATTTTTAGGCACAAGATATTCTCCCTTTGACTGCACCAACCAAAGACACCACTACCTACTCCCCTAATAGGTAGTCTTCATCAGTCCAAGAAAAATAATCCTTATTGAAATGCACCCCTAGATAGATACAACAACTTATGCATCTAGTTGAAAGGAGGGGCAATAACCCCTAGCTTGTTTTTTAGATACTAAAATGTATCTTTTGGAAGAGCCTTTGTGAAAATTGATTCTATTTGATCCTTTGTAGGAACATACTCCAACTTTACTTCATTCTCAATAACTTTTTCTCTTATAAAGTGATACCAAATAGAGATATGCTTTATTCTTGAATATATTACTACATTTTTCAAAATGTTGATAGCATTTGTATTATCACACAAGATAGAGATAGGTTCATCATATGATACTCTGATATATTTCAATTTTTGCTTCATCCACAACACTTGTGTGCAACAAGATGCTACAACAATATATTTTACCTCTACAGTAGATAATGACACTGAATCCTTCATCTTATTCAACCAAGAAACTAGTATATTTCTAAGGAAGAAAGCACCTCCACTTGTGCTTCTTTTGCCATCTACACCTCTTACCCAAACTACATTTTTATAAGCACTCAAAGATAAGTTGGTATCCTTAGAATACCATAATCCATAGTCCGAATTGCTCTTCAAGAATCTAAATATCCTTTTGATGACTACTGCCACATGTGATTTTCTAGGATTTTCTTTAAATCTTACCACAAGACAAACTGCATGCATGATATCTAGTATAGTTGTAGTTAGATATAGTAATCCACCAATCATAGATTTGTACTTGGTCTAATCTATCTTAGGAGATTCATCATTTTTTCTCAATTTATAACCAGTAACCATGGGAGTACATACTGGTTTAGAGTCCTCCATTCCAAACTTCTTTAACATTTCCTTAACATATTTTGATTGTGTAATGAATATACCTCTTTCTGATTGATTGATCTATATCCAAACGAAGAAAGTTGTCTCCCTAAACATTGACATTTCAAACTCATTCTACATCTCTTCTACAAACTTTTTACACATTTCCGTATTTCCTCCAAAGATTATGTCATCAACATATATAACTACAATCAAGATTTGATCTCCCTCAACTTTGAAGTAAAGATTTATATCTGCAATACCCTTTTTGAATCCCTATTGCAATAAGTACTTGTCCAATCTTGCATACCAAGCTCTAGGAGCCTATTTGGTCTCCCTCAACTTTGAAGTAAATATTTCTATGTACTCCCATAGTTACTTGTTGCAAGTTAGGTATAACATTTCCTTGAATCTGATTCTTGAACCATGGGAGAGATGTCTATGTATAACATTTACTTCCAAACACTCTAAAATATTTGATAGTAGGAGTCCTTCCATACCATAATTCATAGGGAGTCTTTGAACTATTTGTCCTTTCTTGCGCTTTGTTAAGTATATAGACTATAGTGCAAGAAAGGATAAACAGTTCAAAGACTCCTTATGAATTAAGGTATGGAAGGATTCCTACTATCAAATATTTCAAGGTGTTTGGAAGCAAATTTTATACATAGACATCTCTCCCATGGTTCAATAATTAGAGTCAAGGAAATGCTATACCTAAATACATTTATCCCATGGTAAATATTTGATCTCCCTCAACTTTGAAGTAAATATTTCCATGTACTCCCATGGTTACTAGTTGAGAGTTAAGTAAGGATGACTAATCTCCTAAGGTTGATCATAGCAAGTACAAATCAATGATTGGTGGATTGCTATACCTAACTACTACTAGATTGGATATCATGCATTCAGTTTGTCTTGTGGCTAGATTTCAAGAAAATCCCAAAGAGTCACATGTAGCAGTAGTAAAGAGAGTATTCAGATACTTGAAAGTCACTCTGGAACATGGCTTGTGGTATCCAAAGGATATTGATATCTCTCTAAGTGCTTACAAAGATGTAGATTTGGAAGTTTGTGTGGATGATAGAAGTACAAGTGGTGGTGCTTTCTTTCTTGGAAGCAGGTTTGTGTCTCAAGTGGCTTAGCAAGAAGCAAGATTCATTATCATTATCTTCTGTAGAGGCATAATACATTATTGTGGATGAAGCAAACATTGAAGGATATCAGAGTGTCATATGATGAACCAATTCTTATCTTATGTGATAATACAAGTGTTATCAATATTTCAAGGAATCTGGTTATACATTCAAGGACAAAGCATATCTCAATCTAGTATCACTTTCTAAGAGGGAAGGTTGCAAAGAATGAGGTGAAGTTGGAGTATGAGCCTACTAAAGATCAAGTTGCAAATAACTTCACAAAGGATCTTCCTAATGATACTTTTTTATTATCTTTGAGAGAAGTTAGGGGTTATTTCCCCTCCTTTCAATTAGATACATAAGGTTATGCATCAGTCCAGTGGATTTCAAGACTCATCCCTTGTTCTGGATTGATGTTGATGGCTACCTCTTAGGGGGAGTAGGTAGTGGCATTGTTGGTTGTTATAGTCAGGGGGAGTAAGTGTTGGCATTATGTTGTGTGTTGGTACTATCCTTTGAATCCCTGTCAAAGGAAGTGAAAGCAAAGGTTGCAGAGTAGTTGTTGTCCCTTATAGGTGTTATCTTTGGGGGAAAGAAAGTGTATAGACCTGAAAATGGTCACATCACAATAGTCTGGTAATTAATTAAATATTTTTAATATTTAATTAAATCTCTGAATTCTATCTACATTATTCATTCTTTCATCTCGATTAAATAAATAACTTTATTTAGTCACTTTTCTTATCCATTTTTTAATTAATTAAATAAACATTACGATTTATTTATATTAATTATCATTTAATCTTGGCTTGGATATTTTATTCAAATAAAGATTAAATATTTTAAATTCTTCTAAAATCCATTCATAATTAAATATCTCAAAATATTTAATTAATTCTTCTAATATCCATTCACAATTAAATATTCCAAAATATTTAATTAATTCTTCTAAAGTCACATCACAATTAAATATTCCAAAATATTTAATTAAATTTTCTATAGTCCTAAAATCTAAATCAAATTCACATAAATGAAATTAAATAGATTTATTTATTTAATTAATTTGGGGATTATCTTCAACAACCATGAAACGAACTGCCAAAACAAAAAAAATAAATTTCTCTGTTCCTGTGCAAGCTTGTTCCCATGGGTTGAAGACAGGCTTCCATTCTTTTCCACAACCTCCCAACCTCTTCCATCTTCCTCTCAACCTCTCCATCTCTCACCATTCAAACTTACCAGACAACCTCACAGCCGTTGATCCTTGCCAGCCAGGATTGTGCCTGCAAAAAACTATAAAAAGGACTGTCGGGTCTTTGAAATCATATAGAAGCCTTCAATAGAATAACTATAGCCAATTTGCAATAGCATAAGCCTTTTTAGCATTCACAACATTTTCATTTCATAGCATAGCATAGTAGCATAGCATATCATGGCATATCCATTTCATTTCATAGCATCTTCAATCCACAGCCCCTGTGCATATCTGTATCAACATTCTCACCTCCACCAGCATATAGGATAGAGAAGCTTTATCACTTTGCATACTCATTCTGCAGATTGCCATTTGGAGAAGCCAAGCTTACACAATCTGAGAGCAGTAGCTTCAAACAAATCTCTGGGGATAGAGAAATATGGAACGCCTCTGAAGAAGCTTCATTTATTTATTTTGAAATCAATTTAATTAGCTTTCTTTCAGTTTAATGTTTCATTTGTGTGTTTTTGTTTATTTCATTTTGATTACACATATTTAACATACACAGAAAGTATATGCATGATTGATCTTAAAGGGAGGAAAAGAAAAGAAACTATGTGTTTCCCTTTTCCATTGATGTCAAAGGGGGGGGAAAGTTAGCTGAAAATCCATATGAATTAAGGGGGAGAGAAGTGTTGTAAAAGAGAAAGTGTTGGAAAGTATAAATACTCGTGTAAGGGGGAGTAGTGTGCAATGTTGTGCGGTATATGAGTTGGTGACGAGAGCTATTATTTTTGTTGTTAATCATTTTTCCATGTGTTTCCATCAATGATAAAGGGGGAGATTGTTAGAAGCTTGTGTTGAGATTGATATCAATAGACCTATGGTGTTGCATTGATGTCAACCTATGGAGATGCTTTGATTGGTTGCATTATGTTGTCATTAGTAGTCTCACTGATGTCAACCTCTAACACATTGCCTTAATGAGCTTGTGTTTGTCGATGTTCAACCTCTTATGTGGTTGAGGTGTAGAGAAGGTATTACAAATGTTGAGTTTGAGTTTGTGGTGCTTGGTTTCCAACTGCTTTTGAGAAAATTTGAATAAAAAAGGAAATAGTGTGGTAAAGAGTGTTCAGTCTAGTAGAGTGGCACTGTTCAGTGTTTTGCTTCACATTTCTTCTATATTGAATATATTCTTAAATGTGGTTCAAATATGTTGATCAAAGGTAGTTAGAGATTTTATATTAAAAAATTTATGTTATGGATTGTCTGACAGAAGTTGTGTTCACTAGTGTGTGACCTGTGAAGAACAACGATGTCTAGGAGAAATGGTTTTGCTCTGTATTTCTCCACGTTGTGGTTTCTAGACTTGTGGATTTGGGGATGTGCTTATATTTTTCATATGTATCTTCAGTTTGAGTTATTTGAGTTTTTGTGCTTCACAAGGTTGGATGCATGAGTTATAGTATGTAGAAGGTTAACTGGGTGTACAAAATGTGTATGTTCTTTTGGTGTATGTTGTTGTGAAGAATTTTTTGGATTTCAAGGTGTTGATGGAATATTTTATATTGTGTTTAAATTTTGTGTGTGGTATGTGAGTCATGTTTGGATCAAAGGAAGTGTGTACTTAAATTTTTAATGGTTTTAACATAGGTTTGATCGACCTTGGGTGTTTACACTAATTGTGGACATGCTTTGGTGTCTGTGGAAGCATGTCATTGTGTTTTTTATATGGATTTAGGTTTGAGTTAAGGTGTGATGTGGTCCGCCTTCATTCATCTCCACCACATGAATGTTTTGGTGTTGACCGAATTTGAATTTGCACATTTTAAGTGCATAGCAAACCTTGTAGATTGTTTTCAAGGCTGAGGATGGTATTTATGGGTGATGAATTAAAGGAGGATGCATGTGCAAAGTGTGTGGTGTGAAATGAAATGTGAGATTTAATGCCTAAGATTACTAGAAGCAGTGAGCAGAAGGTGTCTACATTCTTCAAAGAGAGTGTCAATGTTTTTGGTGAAGCAATGCTAGATTGTTTTTGCTACTTTGAGATGGATTTATCATTGTAACAATCTTATATCTTCTTCTTTCTAATATGGTGGTGAGAAATTGGTAGTGAGTGATAGGTCCAAATAATAGCTTAGTTTTTGTTGTTTTTATGCATATCTTGAGATACTTTTAGATACATTTTCCAAACAATGTTCTTACATTATACTATCCTTTTATATATGTTATGTAGACTTGAACCTTAAATATGATGATGGTATTATGGTTATAATATATTAGTATTGCATGGTTCATATGAAGATATGTATGGAATGTTGATGGAATGTTACGATTTAATTGTGATAGTTATCCTTGTGGACATGTTTTGCAAAATTAACTTATTTACAGCTAAAGAGGAACCATGGTGCAGTACTTGCAGGATGAACCCGTAGCAAAAGGAACGACTAGACACCGAAATAGGGGAGTTCCAGGTTAATTTGAACATGATGGTTGTTGAATAAAGGCACTTGATGAAGGTTGAACATGGTGTTATTATAACCAGATAATAAACGTTGAAGAAGAGGTCTCCTTCACTTATAGGATTTTGACAAATGGTTGTATGTTTACATGTAATTATGTTTTGACAGAGTTTTAGTCCTATTAGGATTCCTTTTCCTTTTTAGTTATAGGTTGAATAAATTAGTCTTAACTCTATACTCTAAATATTTAAGAGTGCAACTAATGATTTCGGTTAAGTTGTTGCTTTGAATAAGATTCCCTCGAGCTTGTATATAGTTGTTGGTTGAATTCGTAGGATAGTTGGTTTTTCAATTTTATGTTATCAGTTACCTTTCAGTTTCAAGACATGAAATATTCAAAATGATTGAATACAATATGTGAAAGATCGTGTAATCTTCATGAATATACAAAGAATGGAGTTAATTTCATGGAATGCGTAGAATCTATTAGCTAGATTTTGGTTCAGTTAAAGTGAAAATAGTTACTTTAGCAGGCCACTCAAGGAATTATTCCTCACTTCATTTTCTAGTTATTTATTTATGTTTAATAGTTGCTATTAGTTTATCACTACTTCATGAATCATATGCAAGTCAATTAGAATTTCATATCTTGCTTATTGTTAATGAATGCTTATGAAAATACATGCAATGGTTAACCAATAGTACTCTAGATTTTAATTTAGTCGAGTCATTAATTTTTATTAGTTTTGAGTCATTAAAACATCATTTCATTAGTAACAGTTTAGTTACAGTCTAAGTTGTAGGTACCCGTAGCAACTAGTTCTAGTTTATGTGTTTATTGTTTTTGCAATTATGTGAGTTTCTAGCAAGTAGAATAACTTAAATAAGGTAGCTTAAGTAGTTTTGAGTCTTTGAAGGCATATATAATGTTGCACCATCATAAGCTTACAAGCCTTGGGTTGACAATTTAATGTAATGTTGAGCAATGTGGAGTGGACTATTTAGTTAGTTAAACCTCTTGATTGAGTAGGTTCTACCAATTTTACAATACATTAGCTTAGAATCTACATTTTTGGCGTCATTTCCGGGGATGGTGCCATCTTCATGGACTTGTTTTCATAACTTTCATTAGTTAAATTTTGTTTTCAACATTAGGATTGTAGATATAATCCCTTTCCAACACAAGAGATACAATAACATTATGCAAGCCCATTGAATATAAAGTCATATTTCATGTATGCAGAGGTAGAGAGATCCCTTGGGTAGGTTCCTTCCCTCCACAAGCCATCCAAGCAGCTATACCTAAAGTTGGTGAATCCAGTACACAAAGTGAAGGTAATACTGAAGAAGAAAATTCCTTCTCACCAACATCTAGCACACCTACAGAAGGAACATACTGCACCATGGGAGATGCAGTGGATGATGATCCTGAATGACCAACATTTTTGTTTCCCATTGCTGGCCAAGAAAGGGCTACACAGTTGAAGAATATCCCTCCTTCGGCCTTACTAGTCTTCTATGGGTTAATGACTGAGGACCCAAATACATTTCTATTTGGGTTTGATGTCCTATGTCGAAGTTGTTATTATACTATTGATGCTCATAGGCTCAAACTCTTTCCTGCAACTCTTAAGGATATGACCTTAAGGTGGTTCATGGGATTAGGTCGAGATGTTCCTGATTGGGACACCATGAAGACCATGTTCCTAGAAAAGTATTAGGACTATTGTAGGGGACCTGACAGGAAGAAGGATGACATTTTTAGAATGTCACAAAAGGATGATGAGCCCTTGGAAGATTATGTGGAGAGATTTCAATTTTCTTTAAAGAAAAACCCATAAAACAAGTTGTCAGAAGAGTCCCTCAAGTTAGTATTCTTGAGGGGATTCAACGATGATTGCATGGATGCACTGAACCTCATTGATCAATGAGATATTTCCCAACTACCATTTTTAGACATTTGCAAAGCCTATAGGAATTATTCTAGGACCTTTACAAAAATGCCAAGAGGAGATAAGACATCCACTATTGGTAAATCATCTTCAGGGGTTTTAAAGATTGAGTTAAGAAACTTGTTATCCAACATGAAGGAGGATATTATCAGCCATTTGGTAACCCATTTGGATACTCTCCACGTCAAGAAGAAGTAGGAGGAAGTTGAGGCTATGCTCACTGAATATTGTCCAAGCTACAGGAAAATAAAAACAAATATTAAATGTAAGAGAGTGGTAAGTATCCAACAAGATAAAGTCGAGAAACCTTATTTTTAGCCAATTGAAGGAGATGATGGACAACTCATCTATATAGCACAAAGGAGTCCATGGAAGAAAAGATAATGTATTCCACAAGACCCCCTTACCTTTAATTCATCGTTCCTATTGGGAATCAAAACTTTCCTGCTTGGAACTCTCAGCCCTGGAAAGCAAACCAAAACTAGTGGCACAACCCTCAACAATGGTCACAAGCTCAACCAAATTGGAACCAACAACCAAAACCTTGACCACAACAAAATTTTCATGGTTCTAATTATAATTCACAATGGCCAACCCAATAGAATTAGTGGTAGCCTCAGTGGTAGAAAGACTAACAATGGCAACAGTAAAATATGAACTATCTACAGCCTATTCTCCCTCCTCCACCACAACAACAAGGTTTAATGCCTCCATCAAATCCTACAAACCATCCACCCAAGCAACCACAAATGCATGCCCAACCTGCACCTAACCCTAAAACTAATCATGTTCAACAAGCTTATACTAACGAAGCTATGCAATACCCCACTTATGGGGTAGAGGTGAGTGATGTCCATCTCAGACTAGGAAAGCAACTTGTTGGAACTTCATCCCCTCAAATTATAGAAATGGAGGATGAGGAACCTATAGTTGAGGCTTCAAATAAATAACCTTTGGAACCCGAGTCGAATCAGGTGCACCAAATTACCTCAAGTCCCGAGCCACCTTTTTCTAAGTACCTAGCTGTTCAAAAGCATCACACACAAGCTGAGACAAATCTTTTAGGTCAATTGAAAGATGTGAACATCAAGATTCCACTTATCCAAGCTATCAAAGATATACCTATCTATACCAAAACCGTAAGAGATCTATATCTTAAGAAACTAGGCAGGAAAAGAAAAGATCCTCAGATAGTCCATGTCTTGGGAAACCTTACAGATATCATGCTAGGGAACATTATTGTCCCTAAATATACAGATCCTGGTAGTCTAGTAGTGGACGTTAAGATCAATGGAACCCTCATTAAGAATACGGGGGCAACAATCAATGTTATGACAAAAGAAACAATGCAGTTGCTTCAATTAGTCAACCTAGACCCACACAAATTGTTTTACAACTAGTTGATAGGTCTATAGTCAAGCTTGAGGGAATTATTGAAGACTTAGTGACTGTATTGGATGAACTTGGGAATATCCTATTGAATTATAGTGTTACAACCTAAAGTTAATCTTGTAGGTTACCCACTCATCCTAGGTAGACCTTGGTTAGCTACAGTCGATGCATTTATAGGTTGTAGGTCTGGAAAAATGATAATATCCAATGGGACAGTCAATAAAAATTTGGTTCTTTATCCACCGACCCAACCTTATGTTGACCTTGAGCAAACTATTTGGCCCAATTTGGATGAGGAAGATACCTATTCTCTACAAACACTGATGACTATAGAGCATAGCCCCTTATTGGATGACCAGGATGAAGATGAACTCATTACTCACATAATCCAAAATGACTACGACAAGAACTTGCAACAAGACTATCTCATATGCCTACAAGACCCCTTGAAAATTATTATACCCACCAATTCTATAGAAGAAATGTCTTAGTTATTTCATTCAATACTACCTCAACAATGTTTACCTATCATACCAAGCCTTGATCTCTCATTTGTTCAAGATTCATCCAAGGAATTGGAAATCATGTCAAGAAGGAAGTTGAACATTAATAATGCCTTGACAGAGGAGGAGCAAAATTATGTACAAACTGTGTTGTAGGCACACTTAGCAGCATATGCATGGGATTACCATGATATGAAAGGCATAGACCCTGACTTATGTATGCATATAATTTATATCAATGATGGCTATAGACCCATTCAAAAATCACAGAGACATATGAACCCTACCTTGAGGGAGATAGTGAAAGTTGAGCTACAAAAGCTCCTTAATGCAGGTTTTATCTATCCAATATCAAATAGTGAATGGGTCTCACCTTTGGTAATTATTCCCAAGAAAGGTGGGAAATGGAGAGTTTGTGTAGACTACAAGGAATTTAATAAAACCACTAGGAAAGACCACTTTCCTCTGCCCTTCATAGATCAAGTACTTGATTCTCTAGCTGGGAAGAAGTACTCTTTTCTTGATGGTTTTAGTGCTTATAACCAGATTAAAATTGCTCCAAAGGATCAAGACAAGACTACATTCACATTTCCTTGGGGGACTTATGCTTACTCTATTTTGCCCTTTGGTTTATGCAATGATCCAGCTACCTTTCAAAGAGCGGTACTCAACATATTTTCTGATTATGCACACGACTGCATGGAAATATACATGGATGACTTCACTACCTATGGTGAAAGTTACGAGGAAGCTTTCAATAATCTGAAAAAAGTGTTGAAATGTTGCAAAGAACACAATCTATCACTCAACAATGAGAAGTGTTTCATGATGATGACACATGGAATTGTATTGGGACACTTTATATCCAGTGCAAGAATTCAGGTTGATCCACACAAAATAGAAATAATATCTACCTTACCTGTTCCTAAAAAACAAAGAGATATCAGAAGCTTCCTTTGCCATGCAGGCTACTACAGGCAATTTATCAAAGATTTTAGTAAGATTGTTGCACCGCTATTTGTTTTGCTGAGTAAGGACATTGAATTTGAATGGACATATGAGTGTCAACACTCTTTTGAAGAACTAAAGAAGGCTCTAACTCAAGCATCAATATTGAGAGGTCCTAATTGGACTCTACCTTTCCACATACATATAGATGCTTCATATTTTTTCATTGGAGCAGTCTTGGGTCAGAAGGAAGGCAACAAAGAGTATGCAATATACTATATTAGAAAAAATCTTCAAGGAGCATAATTGAACTATACTGTAACAAAAAAAGAGATGCTTGTTGTATTATATGCTATTAACAAATTCATGCACTATATTATTGGCTATTCAGTCTTTGTCCATGCAGACCACACAACAATCAGGTATTTGATGAACAAGCCAATAGTTGGAGGTAGGTTGGTAACATGGCTACTTATTTTATAGAAATTTGACATTACCATAGTTGACAAACCTAGTAAAGCAAATGTAGTGGCAAATTTCCTGTCAAGATTTCCAACACAATCAGTTGAAGGAGTGGTAGATGATTCATTCCTAGATGAACACTTATTTTCTCTACAAGTTCAGGTACCCTGATATGTAGATATTACCAATTATTTGGGCACAGGGCAGATTCCACCACACTTTTCTCCAAGGGAGAAAAGACAACTAGTTCACAAATGTTTTCCATACTCCTGGATATTTGGTTATCTATTTTATATTAGCCTTGAAAACATCATGAGAAAGTGTATCAAGGAGGATGAGATATTTGAAATCATGAAGGCATGTCATGATGAGCCATGTGGAAGTCATTATGTAGCAAAAAGAATAGCCTCCTTACAATTGGCTATTATTGTCCTACTTTTCACAAAGTGTTGTTAAATACACAAGAAGTCGTGATAGGTATCAAAGGATGTGAAGACCAACCAAGAGTGATGAGATGCCCTTACAGCCTTAGCTGACCTTGTAACCTTTTGAAAAAAACGGTTTAGACTTCATTGGACCAATCTCACCTACATCTAACAACAAGGAATATATCCTTGTTTGCACTGACTACTTGAAAAAATGGGTAGAAGTAAAGGCCTTACAATTTTTTAGAGATGGTAATGTGGCTAAGTTCTTATATGAAGACATCTTTACTAGGTATGGAGTACCTAGCGAAATAGTCATTGATCAAGGACCCCAATTCATTTTTGATCTAATTACCAAGTTGGTTGAGGAATACCAAATTAGACACAAGAAATCAACACCCTACCACCCACAGGCTAATGGTCAGGTTGAAGTCACTAATAGGGAGATTGAAAGTATTCTTAGGTAAAAACAGTACAGCTGCATGGGAAAGATTGAGTTGCAAGGTAGAACAACATGGAAAACCACCACTAGATTTACACCTTATGAGTTAGTCTATAGTAAGAAAACAATCCTTCCTATTGAATTTGAATATAAAACACTAAGGACAACAATAGAATTGGAAATGGATTTAACACAAGCTCAAAAGGAAAGGTTGCATACTCTAAATTGATTGCATGAGATAAGAATGGAAGCAATACATAATACAGAGGTAGTTCAACAACAAAGAATGAATTGGCATGATCGGTACATTAAAACAAAGGAATTCACTGTGGGGGACTGGGTATTGTTATATGATTCATGGTATAAAGACTTCAAAGGAAAATTTTAGTCTAGATGGTTGGGCCCCTATGAAATTAGCAAATTTTTCCCTAATGGGGCAGTACAGTTACACACTATTGATGTATTCTGGTTTTCACTTCTAGTAAACAACCATAGACTGAAGTTATATAAGAAGGCATTGTAGAAGAATGATTTTATATTTTCCTTGATCCAACAATATGGTGTATGCAGTGACCCAAACACATAATCTGACACACATAATGATGACTCATCAATACATGATATACCCAAACTTCTAGTGGCATAGAGACTTAGCTACACAACTCAGTCCCTGAGCTCACTCAAGATTAATTTCTTATTTTCTCTCACATGCACACACTGTATGTTATAATAATATTCACAATATCTTCAGAGGGGCCTATTTACCAATATTCACAAAGGGATCTAATGTCGTAGGGACCTGTAGCTTAATGCTATCAACGTTCAAAATGGGACCTGACATTGCAAGTACCCGTAGCACTATCTGAGTGCTGAAAAGAAAAATTCAAATTGGTTGGAGCCATATTCACTACAAGTTCACTAACATTTATTTCAAAATACCCACATGTATTATACATCACTTCATAATAAGTACCCACAACATAATTTCTTTGCTACTCACTCACATTTCAAATACTCAAGATGTCAAAGCGCCAACTCATATCCGTCATACCCATCCCAACATTTGCACTCGCCACCCACTGTTCATTACCTTGCAGTTAATATCCATCACATTGAATCAATGAATAGATATATTATCTTCAGTTTCCACACATGACAAATGGTTATTTCTTTAAGGCGGTACTTCAAGTACGTTATCATGATTATTATAGTGTTCTTTATACTTTCATTCTATTTTTCATATTACTCAATGCATGCAAACTATTATATCACTAATTACCATCATTTCATATTTAACCCACCTCCAAATCATAAACATGAAGTGAGGTCACTTCACCAATTAAGAGTGTGGAGAGGGTACAACTTGGTCTTTTCATCAATCTTTTCAAATCTACCACCCAAATCAAATTTAATGAATACAATGACATGCAAAACCCTCTTAATTATGTTTTATTTTTGTTTCCATTTCCACTACTATTTCCAAATTGCTAAACTTAAAACCTTGAGAAATTATGAGAACTTGAGCTTAGTTTAGACTAAAATTGAACTTAGAATTTGTTCATGAGCCTGAATTAAGTTGCTACCAAGAAGGGGAATTTGTAGTAGGGTAAAAGCACAAAGTTGTGTCACACTTTCAGCCAATTTATCAGCACAACTGAATTTAAGTATTTCAAACTAAAAATCAATTTTGGTCAAACATATGATCTAGTAAGATTCATTCTAGCCAAGTTAGATACTTCCACAACTTTTTCAACTAAAATTGTTGGCTAAAAATATATGGAGCACCACTTTGAGTCCAATTTACCAAAAAGTTAAAATTATTTGAAAAACTTGAAGTTTCAATAACTCTTACTAATGTAAATAACATTTTTTTTTAAATATTAAAATACTCTTTTGTAGATCCATAAGTGTAGTTTTCAAAAATATATTTATTTTAATAGTTTAATTAATATTAATATTTTATTTTTAACTTTTACTAAAAGTAGGTTATCAGCAAAAATAAAAAATAAAATATAAATATTAATTAAACTATTAAAATAAATATATTTTTGAAAACTACACTTATGGATCCACAAAAGGGTATTTTAATATTTTTTTAAAATGTTATTTACATTAGTATGATACAATGTTGTTTGGAACCACCTCGGTTAGAGAAGCACAAAGGCTGAAAGGTATTTTAGGGGTTTATGTCTGGGCTTCAGGGCAGGAGGTGAGCAAGGTTAAATCTGATTTTTTTTCTTTAATATAAGTTGCTCTTGCGAAATTCAAATTTTGAGAATTTAGGCTTCAAGAAGGGTCAATTACCTTGTAAATATCTGGGGCTCCCACTGGCCAAGGGTACATAGAGTGGTAGTTTATGGAATTATTTGGTGGAACAATGCAAGGATCGGGTATCTTCATGGAAAAATAGATGGCTCTCTTGGGCGGGCAAACTAACAATGTTGAAATCTGTCATTTCAGCCCTTTCCATCTTCATGATGTCTTGCTTAAAGATATCAGTGGGCACAATCAAGTCCTTGAACCGAGTAATGAAGGACTTCTTCTGGAAAGGCAACTCCGATCAAAAGAAATTTCCCCTTTATCAAATGGCAGAAGGTCTATGAAAAACAGGAGAGAGATGGTGTTGGTTTGAGGAATCTCCTTTTGCAAAACAAGGTGTTGGGGGAAAAAATAGCTTGGGCTGTTCACTCCCGTCCTGATCTCAAATGGGTAAAGATAGTGAGAGAAAAATATCTAGAAGCAAACCCTTATTACTTCTTGGTGGCGAAATCTTTACCGATTGGGTCTCGTATATGGAATTTTATCAAGAACTCCAGGGACCTTATCATATATTATCTCACATGGGAAATCAAGGATGGTAAAGAGGCCCTTTTTTGGGAAGACTCTTGGGAAGGCCTCCCAGTCCTAGCAGAGAATCATGCGCTCACTCGAGTAAGGGAAAAAATGGAGCAACCATGGGGTTCAAAAGTTTGTGATTATTTTGAATTATTTGACCCATCTTTAGAGGGTCTTTATGTGTGGAAATTTGTGAGGAATCTGATCTTGAAGATTAGGAAGTGGAATCATTTGAGCAAGAATTGACGAAAAGAAGAATTTGGTGTAGGCAGGGGGGTGATTGTTTGAGATGGGATGCTTCTCTGAGTGGAGTGTTTTCTGCTCAAATAGGTTATGCTATCTTGGCTTCAGCAGGGGAAGGAAGTTCGGTTGTCCCAATGAGATTATGTTGGAACAAAACGTGTCTTCCAAAGGCAGGCATTTTTGCATGGGCAGCGGTGCAGGGTAGAGTTCTTACTGGGGATAGATTTATTAAAATGGGTTATCATGGACTGTCTAGATGTCCATTATGCCAAGAGGCAAATGAAATAGTGGATCACTTGTTTTTGAATTGCAAGTTCACATATCATATCTGGAGCTGGTTGTGTGTGAAGTTGCATTGGTCTATAGCCTTTCCCAACATGTTAGAATTTCTTAATGCTTGGCCCAATTTCTATCAAAACTCTCTTTTTGGGGAATTATGGGTGGTGAGTCCTTCAATGATTTTATAGGAGGTGTGGAAGGAGAGGAATAGATGCCTCTTCCAGGATAAGGAATTGTCGATTCCAAGGCTCCAATGCAAAATTGAGGCTTGCATTGTGGAACTTTTTAATGCAAGATTGGAGGATAGGAACCCAAGTAAAATTAAATTTGCAAAATGGGATGCTTGGATTATGAAACAATGGTTTGGGATCAAAGCCTCACCTTTTGGGGGTTCAGGGAATGCGACATCTACTAAAATGAGAAACAAAGTGGTTTGGCTTCCTCTAGAGCAGGGGTGGGTTAAATTAAATTTCAATGGAGTCTCAAAAGGGAACCCGAGGACATCCGAGGCTAGCTGTATTGTTCGAACTTCCACAAGTTTGATATTGGGGAGATTGGAAAAGTCTCTCCCATATGACACTAATAATCCAATAGAATTTCAAGCCCTTCTTCTTGGACTAAATCTATGCAAGGAAATTGGCATTAAAAATATTGTGGTTGAAGGGGACTCTACTCTTGTAATAAATGCTCTAAGATCTCATCAGATCCATAATTGGATGTTGGGGGAGTTTTTGGAAGCAGCATTGGAGCTGCTAAGGTGTTTTGATCAGGTGATGTTCAACCACACTTTGAGGGAAGGAAATGTGGAGGCTGATGGTTTATCGAATATGGGTGTAACTGGTCTAGACTTTAAAGAATTAAGAGTAGAGAGATATTAAAATTTGTGGGTGGTTGGGTGGCCCCCCCTCCCTCCTCTCCTCATTGGCATGGCAGGTTGGCTAGATGGGTGCCACGATGGCATTAGTGGAGGATGTAGGGGGATGTTGGAGGGGGTGTGCTGGCAGGAGTTCACGTGGCCTTTGCATTAAATATTTATTCTTGGTGCCCTTTTCGTTCCCAAGGTTGCCTAAGGCATAATAGCTCGGAGGTCCTTCCATACGGATCTTCCTTGGCAAGTTTGGAAGGCATTCATTAGCAAGGGTGGCAGCTGCCAAGTACGTGGCATTAAGTTGGCTTAATCTTTAATTCAGCTTAATCATGGTTTTTTTTCTTATTCCTTTGTGAAGCATGAGTTGGTTGATGGTGGTGTTTATCGCTACTTTCAATTGTGGGTTGAGTGGAGGGGTCAATGGCGAAGCGCTTTCAATTCATCATTGAGGTCTTTTTTGAAGGGGTGGTGAAATTTGGTGTGGATACCCCTATTTCTCTGCAGTCGTCAGCCAGACAAGCCTCCTTCAGAGAAATTAAGGACCAAAGATTGAAATGAATTCTCCTGAATGGGGATTCCCTAGTTTTGGTGGCAAAAAAAATGATTTTGGGGGTTGGTCATTTGGATAATAAGGAATACGGAAGAGATAATCTTCATATCTCTTCTCAATTCTTGGCCTCTCTCCTAGATAATGGGGTGGCCAAGCCCGAGGAAAAAATGTTGTTGGGGAAGATGTTTCGCGAGGACCTAGTGGAATGTGTTGATGAAGTGTTGAGCTTTTTTGTTGAGAGCAGAGGTATTCTGAGACCGTGCGACTTTGAAAGTATCAGGACTTCGGACGAGGCTGTGAAGTTGTATCCTTTCCTTCTTGACTTGTGCGGCTCAACATTGGTCAAGCACAAAATGGTGGCGACGGTGGCAATTGAGTACCTGAAGAAGTTCTTTGGTTTACAGGAAGCGAATGGCATTGGGTGGATAAAGGACTTTGAAGCATTTGCCGAGTTAAATAATTTTATGTGATAACCTTTATTTTTTGTGGATTGTTGGTGCTGGTAGGTTGTAGGGTTTAGTTTTCTGGGTGTTTTGGTGTTTACCTTTTGTTGGGTTGGATGATGCTCAGCCTATTCATGGGCATTTTGAGGTTTTTGACGGCTTGGGTTTAGATAGTTTGTGGTTGGGGCCGACCCCTCATGGATTTTTGGGGTTTTATGTAGGTTTGGTTTGGTGATTGGGCAGTATGCCCTGGTCAAATGGGTCTCTGGTTTACAAATGTTTTTTGGGCTGATGTATTGGTGGTGATGGTTGGGTTTGGTTTTTTGGTGGTGAATGATGGGTGGAAGTCTTACTTAGCAGACGGGTGTAATATTTCATATATTTAATATAAATCTTAAAACTTGTGTATCAAAAAAAAGTAGGTTATCAGCATAAAAGATTAGGTTGATTACCATGCTAAGAAAAAATACTAAAACTTATTAAAAAAAATATGATGCACTAGATAAAAGAATCTATTTCAAGATGGTTTTTTTTTTCCATTTTAGATAAATATTTAATATGAAAGTTGATGTCTGATGGAAACAACTATTTTTTGATTCACACACATTTTAATATTTATTTAAAAAATATACATTTATCAAAATTGGAAAAAAAACATATCCATGCACTAAAGTTTCGAGTTATAAATACACACAAAAAATTTCAAAGAATAAAAATAAAATTTACTATAAAAAGTTTGGTCTCTCTCATGCAACTTCATTTTTCAGCATTTTATCAACAACTAAATTATAGTGTTAATTTATTATAATCTAGTTTAAAATAATTTTTAATTTTTTTTAAAATACAAATATAAAATATACCAAAAAAACATATTTTACTAGTTTACATCATTTCAAAATTTAAAACATATATGCCACTTTTTTAGTGATTCAAGTTTAAAAGTTAGATTAGTGTTGGTCGTTTCCTTTATAAAGTGTGACACAACTTTGTGCTTGTACCCAATATGGCATGGTAGTAAGGATATACGAGGAAACAAAAAGGAAGTGAATGGTTTTTGAAGGTGGTAGGAAAGATTGAGTAGAATTTTAAAAGCTGAATTTAGTGCATTGAGCAGAGAAGTAAGCAAGGATGGGAGGAGATATCATAAGAAGGAAGTCGGGGGCTCACCAACAAATTTTGGAGGATGCGATAGTCCTATCCATTTTTACAAGGGTTGGTTGGATTGATTACTTCTTGAAACTAGTGGAATTCAATGATGACTTGACAAGAAGGTTTGCGGATATTCTTCAATATGATGAAGTTAGGGTGAAGGGACTATTAGTAGATGCCTCTGAAACTGCCATTGCACAAGTTACAAGACTACCAAGAACAAGGGCAAAATTTCTAGTACGAGTTGATGCAGTTGTAGCCAGGGAAGAATTTTGCATACGAGGAGAGGAATTAGACTCCTCATCACAAGGTACGAAAAGACTTTCCCTTCCCTGGTTGTGGGAAAGATGTGCCTCTTATATTGTCAGATACATCACTTGTGATGGTAGGAAAAATCTTCTGTATATAGTTCATTTCAAATTACTTAGTCATCTCAGGCATAATAGGTTAGTGAATGTACCAATTTTTTTTACAACATATTGAAACAGATGGCCTCAAAATATCAGAGAAAATAAAGTGATACCTCTCTCTGTCATCACTATTTAGTTACCTTACTGATAAAGAGGAGTTTAAGGATTCAATCCCCACAAGTGAAGTGGGAGGATTTTAAGGAATGCATAGACATTAATAGTTTGTTGGACACACCTGTAGTACTTGAGGATGCAGAACCCTAAAATGAGGCCCAAAATGATCCTGAAGAGGAAACCCCTCATGTCTCATATGTCGTTTCGCCTGCCCATAGCCAAGGTGAGCATAAAGAACCTGAAGAACCAAAGCCTAGGCCACTTGTAGCTAAGGAATTGCCTTCTTCAAGGTCACAAAAATCTAAGAGTTAGAGAGGTAGTGCATCCACCTCCTCTACACCCTCTAAACCATCTAAAGGAAGGGAAGATATTTCAAAGAAAAAGAGGGATACTCAAAAGCAAAAGGAGGATGTTCTGAGATAGAAGAAGAGTGTTCAAAAGGGTAAGAAGAAAATTGAGAAAGAAACACTCACACCTAGACGCTTTGGCAGATTGAGGAAATAGGGTCCCATAAAGGAAAATATAGGGGAACTTGAAGGAAAAGAGATGAGTAAGGAGCAACCATAGGGATAACAACATCAACAAGAACAACACTAGGAAAATGTTATGATCTTGTAGAAACTGACTCTAAAATAGAAGGGAATGTTCCTGGTAATGTGAATATACCAGTGAGAAAGAGAAGGTATGTGGTGACAACTTCTAATTTTGAATCAAAAGATCTATTTATTTCCAAGAAATTACAAAGAAAAACCCTAGATGGCCTTGTTCATGGGGACTATCAAAAAGGGAATGAGAACTTTAAAGATGTAGAGGAAGTTTACATTGAAGACAAAGATGTAATAAAATAACTCCAAGAGGCAATGGATATGATTAAACACCTAGAGGAGTTGTACATAATTATGAGTAGAAGGATAGGGAAATAGAAGCAAAAATACAGGAGATGGAGGAGAAACTACAGCTATATGGTCATGTCACTAAGCTAGATTTGTTGGCACAGTTGGCTATTGCCAAGATAGAGAACAAAGAACTAGCAATGCCAGATGAGAAACTCCCTTTCTCTCAAAACTCCTGATTATTGAACACAAACTTCTCACTTAGCTACCAATTATGGAAATGAATTTGCACAGGAAAGGGAGAAGTGGAAGAAGGAAAAGGAAGAATATGCAAAGGAATTGGAGAAGAGAGATATGGAATTGAACAAATCAATAGTCTGATTGGAGGAGATAGTGGATAAGGCTGCAAAAATTGTTAGATGTAGGCATCCATTGAGAACTTATGCACTATTTTTACAAGAAAGGTTTTTATGCTTTCAATTCAGTAGATTAGTTAGCAAGCATTCAATTAGCATGAGTCAAAATTTTGAGTTTCTTCAAATTTTTGTTGATTCCACACCCAAAGAATAGGATGAGTTGAGTGAGTTTTATTTGCACAAATATGTAATACCTGATGAGACATAATGGAATCCTTTAATCTTTGTGGGAGATCTTCAAATCAAGACACTTGCCTCTTACTATAGGAATGAGCAGCTCAAGGGTGAAATCATGGAAGAGTATGAAGAAAAAGAGAAATCCATTTCACTTCCAATAAGAAGAGATGTTGAGGATCTAGATGCAATCATTGATGAATGGTTGAAACTTCTTAAACATAAGGGAGTAGGTAAGAAAATCATGAAACTCAGGGAGGCAAACTATGAAAGAATGAAGATGTTAGCTGTAGGTATTGGACAACAATGTTACAAGCATGTGTAGAATAGATCTAGAATAGTTTAACACTTGAATTGCAAAAGAAGGAGCCACATTCTGTATATAATTTTACTGCTATGCTTCAGAGGGCACACAAATATATGGAAATTGGTGTCAATAAAGGATTTCATTGGGTACTACTCACCTTTCATCCACCCATCCTCCTCTATCTAGTTCCACATTGGACTGGGGAGAAGGGTGATGAATGTGAGAAAGCAAGAATTATCAGGATGAGGCAACTTTCATAATATCAAGGTTTCTATTTGAAACAGATTCAGGGGGTTAACACAGTTATGGACTTGAGGCAAATTGCTTTGCAATACAATCAATATCCCTAGTGTTTTGCTTGGGGACAAGCAAAAGGCTAGTTGGGGGGGGAGTGATAGGTCTAGATAATAGCTTGGTTTATGTTGTTTTTATGCATATCTTGAGATACTTTTAGATACACTTACCAGACAACGTTATTGCATTATACTATCATTTTATATCTATTACATGCAGACTTGAACCTTAAATATGATGATGGAATTATGGTTATAATATATTAATATTGTGTGGTTCATATGAAGATATGTATGGAATGTTGATGGAATGTTGTGATTTAATTATGATAGTTATCCTTGTATACATGTTTTGCAAAATTAACTTGTTTTTAGCTAAAGAGGAACCACATGGTGCATCAGTTGTAGGATGAATCTGTAGCAAAAGGAATGTATGGACACCCAAATAGGGGAGTTCCAGGTTAAGCTGAACGTGATGGTTGTTGAATAAAGACACTTGATAAAGGTTGAACATGGTGTTATTATAAGGTAGTTAATAAACACTGAAGAAGAGGTCTCCTTCACTTATAGGATTTTGACAAATGGTTGTATGTTTACATGCAATTTTGTTTTGATAGAGTTTTAGTCCTATTAGGATTCCTTTTCCTTTTTAGTTATAGGTTGAATAAATCAGTCTTAACTCTACGCTCTAAATATCTGGGAGTTGAGTTAATGTTTTTGGTTAAGATGTTGCTTTGAATAGGATTCCCTCAAGCTTGTACATAGTTGTTGGTTGAATCTATAGGATAATTAGTTGGTTTTTTAGTTTTATATTATCAGTTACCTTTTAGTTTCAAGACATGAAATATTCAGAATGATTGAATACAATATGTGAAAGATCTTGTGTAATCTTCATGAATATACAATGAATGGAGTTAATTTCATGGAATGCATATAGAATCTATTAGCTAGATTTGGGTTCAGTTAAAGTGAGAACAAAACCACTCAAGATATTGTTCCTCACTTCATTTTCCAGTTATTTATTTATGTTTAATAGTTGCAATTAGTTTATCACTACTTCATGAATCATATGCAAGTCAATTAAAATTTCATATCTTGCTTATTGTTAATGAATGCTTATGAAAATGCATGCAATGGTTAACTAGTAGTACTCCAGAGGTTAATTTAGTTGATTCATTAGTTTTTATCAGTTTTGAGTCATTACAACATCATTTCATTAGTAACAGTTTAGTTACAGTCTAACCTGTAGATACTCATAGCAACTAGTTATAGTTTATGCTTTTATTGTTTTACAATTATGTGAGTTTCCAACAAGTAGAATAACTTAAGTAAGGTAGCTTAAGTAGTTTTGAGTCTTTGAAGGCATATACAATGTTGCACCATCATAAGCTTACAAGCTTTGGGTTGACAATTTAATGTAGTCTTAAGCAATGTGGAGTGGATTGTTTAGTCAATTAAACCTCTGAATTGAGTAGGTTCTACCAAGTTTACAATAAATTAGCTTAGACTCTACAATGATCCCTTCTTTTCTCTTTGGGTTGTGAGCCTATTGTACTTGGTATTGCAATTACTTTATATTGTGAGCTAATCTTCACTGTGGTTTTTCCCTTCTTGGGTTTTCCACGTAAATTTGGTGTTTTCATGCGTTTTCATGTGTTTACATTACTATTTCTCATGTTTACATTTTGCTAATGCATGGTAAGGGTTTAATGGTTGTTAAGGGTTTTAGAGCTAATGTGGATTGTTAATGATGATTTTGATGTTTTAATGTACAACCAATTCACCACCCTCTCTCAGCTGTCTTGTGCATTCAACACGTTCATCATTAGGCCTCAGATCTGACAATCGATATTTTATTGGCTTGACTTTCCCTAAAAGGTAACCCTATTTTATGAGGGTGTTGTATTACAACTATGCATTATGATGTATTATGAGAGTTTGATAGCAATCATGTTGTCTTTGGATCTCTAGTTGGTGATACTCCTGTGAGAAGCTTGCTCTGCAAGTATATTGTAATCTTTATGATTTTTGAATAATATATTAGGCGGATTTTGGAGTGGGGTTTTCTCCTGAAAAGGTTTTCCCCACGTAAATCATTGTGTTGTGGTACACATGATATGTATGTTTATTTATGTTTAAGTTTTTGTAACTGTTGAAAATATTTGTAAAGTTTTGCATTATCCTCCTCTCAAAATTAGTGTAGGAATTTGTTCTACTACATTAGCTTCCTCATCTGAGTATTAGAATAAATTATATATTTCAAATATAGAATCAAAATCCTACATTTCATATTACTAGACTTTCTTAAGATTCTATGTTTAAGTGCTTCAATTTTTTACTCCAAGTGTGACAAACTTTGAATTTCAAGAAAAAAACTTCCACCTTTTGGTCAAAAAGTGGACTCAACTTCTTGCACCTACCCACCCCTAAAATTAAAATATTCATATTTAAATTTTGGTGAATTCTCACTTGGATTTCACTAATCATTATGAGTTGACAAAACACACATTTCAGTGATTTATTACTATGATTTTATATCTAAAGGAATTCAATTACATTCAATCATCACAATAAGCATTGTTTGGATATCATTCCCATTTAAGGAGATCCATTTTAGGAACACTTTAATTTGAGCACCTAAAAGGAATATTCATCCTAAAGCATTCATACAACTAAAAATCATTGTCCTTGATTATCCTCAAAATTGTAAAGATATTATTTTGAGGGGTTGATGTAGAAGAACTTGTTCCCTAGTAACATAGTGGCCCTATAAAAGCATTTTCTAGTACTAGTAGTGATTAGAGTAGAGAAGAGAGTAGTGAATCAAGTAAATTAGAAAGTAGACACATTTTGTAGGATTAGATTCATGAGTTATAGGATAGATCTATGGATGTAGAAGCAATCTACATGCAAATATATTCAACATGTGTGAAAGAAAAAATATATGATAGTCTCAAGACATTTTCTAGAAAGACGTATTATTTTGATATCAATAATAGTCAAATCACCAAAAATTTCATCAAAATTATTCATCCTCAAAACTAATACTAAGTACACCTTATCTATTACATTTAGTTTCTCAAAATAACATTTAATTATAAATTATTTATACTTGCAACTATTACTTATTAATTTCAATTAATTCATATTTATTTATGAAAATCTTTTTGAATTAATCAAAATTAAACTTACAAAAAATTATTTTCTTTTACACATTTAAAAAATTAATAATCTAAATTAATTTATATACTTATTGCTGCATTTATTTAATTAGCTAGATTAATATTAAACAAGAGTTGCAAGGCAGCGAAGTTCCTGCCAAAAATTTATAAAATAGTTATTTTTTAAAAAATTAGAAAAGAAATTATTGAAGAGATGGGACTGTTTTGTAACAAGAACAAATGATTTAGAGTTCTGACCTCCAACATTCATTTTGGGCTTTCCCATTCAAATAAGAAAAACAAGAACCTTTAAAAATAAAAGATCTGAAGATCCACAAATACATAAGTGCAAACTTATCTAGCAGTATTAATGACAAAGATGTTGTATTCAAATGAAAAATATTTTTTGCATAGGTTCTACTAAGTCGTTCAATGAACAACTGAACAATCACTAGAAGTGGATGTCCTTGTACCCTCTCCAAAATTGGACATCCTTGGGCTAAATAGCTTAACTTCACCAAACATTGGGCCTACACTATTTCGAGGACTCTCTCTTCTGGGACTATAGATTTGTTGTAGCTCACTGATTTGTGGGCTAACAATTTGTTTGGGTTTAGAATGTGTATGCTCACATGAAAAATGTATCTAATAATTGAAAAGGTGTTTGGCTTCACCTAGCTCGCTTGAACTTGGTATTTGTGGACTGAAAGTATATTTAACCTTAGCACGAATTTGAGTAATTATCTCATCAAATATGTCAACATCATCTATATTTGCAACCCTTGATACTCTGCTAAACCCAGTTTGTTCATCTTCCTGCAAAGCAACAAATAACTTGGTCGCTTTTAGTTTGATGTAGTTTATGCATAACATGCCTACTAGCATCCAATGACAATGGTACTCACTACTATGTTATATGATAAGCTTGGGGCCTCTCATATTCTGCTGCATCCAATTCATGAAGATGTGCTTCCTTGAAAAGTTTGGGGAAAACATATTGCCTTACGGGAACTAAGAGCATTATAAGCAGTGGGAAAAGAACACCAACAATGGGAATCCATGTAATACCAAAACAAGCCAGCAAATAACATGTCTGGAAGATGGTAAAAATAACATTCTTTTTTAATTGAACCAAAGCTGAATACAGAAGGAAAAAGCAAGAAAAAGGGCTGAGAGAAAGTTGTGTATAACTGAAATTTTATTCATGGCTTGTGTGCTTCACTTGACTCAATAAAGAAATGATTTCTTGTCAAAACTATTACACCCATTAATCTTTAAAAAATGAAATGGTATTTTCTGACTAGTTGCAGGGGAAGTTTATAGTATATAAATCTACTCCCTGCTTTTGTTATGATAAGGCACCATACATATGTAAGCTCCTTTCGATTCAAATATTTGTACCCCACTTCCAATACACAAAAAATTCACTGATATCTAAAAATTTCTCTAATTTTGTACAATAAACTTCATGTCTTATTAATGAATGTGAGGGATGTGGAGGGATGAATATGATCAAAATCGGATCCACTCGCTTCCATCAACAAAGCTGAGATCAATGAAGGGCTTAGCTTCTTGGTCTGTTAGCTCCCTGCACCAGGTTACTCAACCTTCATAATTGGATCCTAGTCATTTGCATTTTTATTTTCCATAGAACACAGTTCTGCCCACACCCAAAACAATTACAAACCCATATAATTAGCATAGGCCATGAGTAGATTTTGAGAGGATTCAAAAGGGTAGATTGTGATAAAAACTTACAGTTCTCTACTCGGATCCTCCCAATTGTACTAGCCCTTGGGGACAATAATGTTGTCCATATAAGTATAATCAAACACAACACAAGAGAATGTTCCCCATGTCCTGCCAAGGTACAAAGCTCCTGATCCAGTCACTTTGTAGTTCACAAAGGAGAAGCCTATGTCTTCCAGTAGGTTGTCTCTCTTTTGGGATGTCACTTCTCCAAAGCTAGTTGATATAGCGTGCAGATGACACCCTTGTGATAATAATAATATAATGCATAAGGCAAATAGCACTATAGGTCAAATTTTTATAAGCATGTTAAAATTGGTATTGTCGAGAACATACCTCATACATGGATAGAGCATCACCAAAGATAAAATCAATAGATCTCTCAATATAACAATCCTTGAAGTAATGCCTTCCTTGATGATCATAAAGGGTGCCCTATGCTCCCAGAAACTTACAACCCAAAAATGCAAGAGTATCTCCTAATATTCTGAAGGCCACAGCTTGCTTTCCTACTCTTCCAGGTGAAATCATTGGAGCTATGTTCTGCAAGATTCCAGTCACTCCCAAATCAATTCAACTTAGGCATAGCCCTAGCTAATGAAAAAGTGTAACTAAATATCATACATTGTGAAAAATAATACTGTGATGATCAGAAGCTTGAAAGTAATGTTCTTTGCTATGAAGTATGGAGAGTCCATTGCAAACGTTGTAGATTTTATGGTACCATAGGGCTACCCATTTGGGCCTTTAGTGTCTACAAAGTCTCCCCACTGTATTACTATTTTATCTGCTCCAACTCCTTCCAGAGTTATGAATGTTTGGGTTGCAAGGATTTCAATTTTCTCCCTACATAATGTGAGCATGAAGCTTAAAACTTGTTCCTCATGGCCACTTTATCCCAATAACATTTTACAGCTTGTGAATCAATTTAAAGAGTTCACTAAAACAAAATTTGTAGCTAATAACATCAAGATAGGTAGCCAAAACAAGACAAATAAGTACCTACTACTCTTTGCCTTTAGTTGTGTAGTATTGATGGAAGAGAATAAAGTCACATGTCCTAAAGACATATACACATATGTTCATGCACTTGGCCACACAATGTACTTCTTGTTATTCCATGAAAAGCTAGGAACCTAAATGATTTATATGATGGATGACATGTTTCAATTCTAAGCTCATATATAATTGAAATTTTTTCTGAACACACAGTTTCCTAACAAAAGGTCTAAAGGTAGGAATCAAAAATCATATTGCATAGGTTGCACAGATTACTCTCAATAAAACATATCACATCCAAAAGTCTTAAAAAACCCTAAAATTTATAGGCATTAGAAAATTGAAAGACGTCACAAAATGATCATCCTCTCATGATTAACCACATTTTTCGTAACTCCAATATTGTGGGAGAAAAGTGGTTACAGGATTTCCATCAAGGAATGATTGAGGGTGACTAGATTTGAATTTAGAATTAAGGGTGACTCATGGTGGGCTACAATTGAGAATGACTCTAATGGTGGGCTACAATTGAGAATGATTCTCATGGTGGGTTGTTCTTCTTAGTATTCAAATATATGATGGGATAATTGAATTCATGTATAAAAGGCTGCACCCTACACATACAAATTTTGGTAAATATTGTGACATGCAAAAGTATAGTTGTAATATTAATTGCTTGGTTGTGGGGTTCACCTTTTGAAATGTGGAAGAGACATAATAAAACACTTGGTGGGTCTATAATATGTGAAGATTGATATAATTAGCAAGGAAACTATACAATGTGAATCTATATCAATTGAAGTGCATTATTATGTAGCTCTATTAACTAAAGTAGAATAATGATAGTAAAAAATCATTTTTTGAATCAAGTATCCACAAGTCAATATTTTGTTTACTAACTTGGTGGCATGTAAATGAACCATTGTCACTAGTAGACCTCTGTTAGCAAGTCGATCCAAGTCCTTCTGACAAAGCTCCCTACAGTTTACTAAAATGCAATTTTTTGCAACAGCACAGTCATGTGGCATGGGATAATTGAATTCATGTATAAAAGTCTGCACCCCACACATACAGATTTTGGTCAATATTGTGACATGCAGAAATATAGTTGTAAGATTAATTTCTTAATTAAAAGTATAATTTGTCATAGAATGAAACCAAAGGACAGATGAAATTAACATACTGGTATGATTCCCAGACAAGGTTCCCCCATAACACCCCAAAACTTAGCTTGGTAGTTGTACCTGAATGCATCATCTAGAAGAGAAGAATGTGAAATTTCTCCAAAATACATCTAAAAGATAAATTCT
This sequence comes from Sequoia sempervirens, assembly GCA_007258455.2. Lineage (NCBI taxonomy): Eukaryota > Viridiplantae > Streptophyta > Pinopsida > Cupressales > Cupressaceae > Sequoia > Sequoia sempervirens. The sequence goes on along the minus strand of VDFB02174908.1, from coordinate 6,293 downwards.
GCTCAGAACAATCAACTAAACATTCTACCAATTGAAAACATGGTTGAAAATTCACTAACACTATAAGTAGTATAAAAATTATCCATCACAAAAGGATCATTTTTTATGTCTCCAGCTTACCAGTAATGTGAAAAAAGGTGCATTAGAGTAGACACAAAGCATGCCTCAACTTTACAAAGATTTTATTGGTATTTTGTGCTGAAATCTGCCTAGTCACTATAGGCTTTAGCCCTGTGGCAATGATCATCTGCTATGCTTTCCCAAATCCTAGCCTACAAATAATTTTTACCTCATGATAGACATCTGAAACTATTGTATAGTAAAGAAATGAAGTTTTTGGAACATTTAGCTAGGAAACACAGTGTCAATGCAAAACCAGTTGCAAAGAAGGCAACATAACTTTGAACTGAAAATGAGGCATGTTATTGGCTTGCACCTAGTTGAAGTCTGTGCTTTATTAGAAAAAAGCAAGTGTGAGAAGATTTTTTTTATGTGAAACCAATGAAAGCAACAAAGACCTGTTTAAGTTTTCCATTGAAGGCAATCAAAACAATAAACACTGACATTAATGTTTGTTAAACAAAATTGATAAAACTTAAAGGCTGCATAGTAAAGTTTTGTACCAAAAGCAACAACATTAAAGGCTTATTGAGCTAGTGTCTTTAAAGTTGACTGTTGTAAAATTCAAACACAACAAAATTACTTATTTACATATACAAAGTTTGTAGTTCAGTATGGCGGATTGTTTGTGTAATTGCAATTTGTGGAAATAGTAAGATAGTCATTGTTGAAAAAATTTCAGAATGAAATTGTTAATAGACAGTGTAAAAGTTCCTTGCAATTGGAATCTACGTAATTAGAACACTATAGGTGAGATGTCTTCTTTATATTGATCATATGTGATCTCTTGAAGGTTTGGAAAAATTTGTTTAAGTAATTGTCCACTTAACCAACAGTCAATGTGTCCTTCTTTCCTATAAAATGTGAAGCCAAAATGTGACAGTAGGAAAGTTGAGTGCTTTTTTTGCAGAATGTGCAATTGGCAGATCCTTTTTCAAGACACTTGTCCAATAGCACGGAGTGATGACATGTGCTACAACAAGCTTCAAAGGGGGGCAAGTGGAAATTCTTTGGTTTCAGTGTCCCAAGTACCTGTCAATAAAAATAACATGTTATGTATTATGTAGGGAAGTGAAAATATTTCATAAATGTGTTATATAAATGTAAAAATAAAATTATTAATTTTTGGGCTCTTGCCTGAATGTTAGATTTTGCAAGAGTTTGCAACTGTGCTCTTGTACATGCATCGGTGAGCTTCTCCAAAAATATTGATTGTGTTGTGTGCATTAGATTTGAGCCTTGTGGACCAATTCTAACTACATTTTTGAAAAGGAGTAGTGGCATGTCTGTTTTTGAAAACATTTGATGTAAAAATGCACACAAATCTGTGTAGACAGTTGGGATAACAACCTACAAAAGAAAATTGTTAATGAATTTAAGTAAATAAGTTCAGTAGCATATGAAAATAAAAGGAAGATGGTTAGGTATTTACAATTGCCATGTCTTTTTGGAGTTCTCCATCTTTCACATGTACTTTGAACTAGATTTTCTTCAAATGATAAGATGTCGTTATTGCTCCAAACGAGCCAACAAAATAGTTGCAGTATGCTTGTATTAGTTGGGAGATAGTGACATCTGGAGTTAATCTACGTTTTTTGCAAAAAGTAGGTACACTTTCTACTATGCTTCTACTGGTTAAGGCAAGGCAACAATCCACATCGCCTCTTTCATATTGAGTTTTATTTTTGATTAAAAAGTTGGTGATGCGAATATTAGACCCAACAAACATATGGGGAAAAAATGTGTTTATCAGATTATTGCTAATGTTTACAGTAATTGTCATTTGACCATAGGCATCTACTAGATCCACATGTACTATTTCTGCCTTTTTTGGGTGGTGTTTTTTGTAGAAGCAGGACCATACACAACAAGGACATCACCTTTGAATACTGAACCAGTTCGCTCTATGGAAATTTCCAATATTGTACTGGGTTTTTGGTTTGTTGAAATTAGACTGTAAAAAATAAATTGTGTAGTTAATTATGTATTCTAAATATGCATTATAGTTGTGAACATTGAAGGATAGAAAATGTATATTATTCTCAATTGTGCGAATGTAAATTAAAGATTTTTCACTATGTATGTTAGTGTTTGTAGAAATCTTTGGAAAATGTACAACGATATACGTAGATTTTTTACTAATTATGGTATGAAAGAAGAGTATTGAAAATTAATAACTTTGTTTCTTGCTTTTAGTAGTCATTCTGGTTGGTGATGTTCTATTTAGTTCAATACTTTTCAATCGGCTGTAATAGGAAATGAAATTGTTAGTCATGGAATATGTAGATATTACTATTTAACATTTCATTAGTTTGGAAGAATGGACAATTCTCACTGTTTTATTATGTATTCTTATGTTGTTACTAAAAATGTATGCTATTCTTAATTGTGTGAATATAAATTAAAGTATTTTGACTAAGTATGTTGGTGTTTATAGAAATCTATGGAAAATGTACTTGTATATACATAGATTATTAATAAAAATAGGTAGAGAAGAAGACTATTAAAAATTAGTACCTTTCTTTGTTGCCTTCAATTGTCAATATCGAGGGAGAAATGGTATTTACTTCAATGTCTTCCAAGTGGTTGTAGCAAGAAATGCGATTGTTAGTCATGTATGTTGTGGAAAATACTATTTAATTTTTAACTAGTTTGGAATATATGACATGTCTTACCATTTTGTCATGCGTTCTTTTTCAGGCGCAAAGAAAGAATCATCAAGATCATCTATGATCAAGGTCTTCTTCACTAATTTCCATGTTTTTGAAAAAATTGCACAATACATTTTTTGTACTTGTATAGTAATCTATTATTAAAGTAGAGTTTTTCCTATTACATTTACATATATTTCTTATATAATTGGAAATTGTTTTGTAATTGTTTTTTGGTTTACATAAATACCTTTCATCCGATGTAATGTTGGTTGTATGCACAATTGTTGCTGGAGTGTTGTTAATTTTGATGATGTCCAATTGGCTTTGACAAAACAAACGTGTTTGTCAAGTATGGTTTTTCAAGAGGATATTTTGTTAAAGAAAATGAATTATGTATGTTCATGTAACTTACTCTTTATTTGTCCAATGTTGTGATTTTGCAGGTATTGCAGTAGATACTTTGTCTTTCTAAATGTTCATTATTGCAAGTCACTTGCAAAACAATATTTGTTAAATTTTTCTTTATATGAATAATGATCTATAGAATAGTAAAACTAATGAGTTTAAGTACTATTTTTTGAGTAAGAGTTAATGTATGTAGACGATAAAATATTTTTTCATATAAAATTGTTGTACGCGATTACCTTTTCCAGGATGCAGAGCATGGCTAGACAATGTTGGCAACATGGAATAAAAGAGTGTCATGATCTGTCTAGTACGACTCACATCTTTGAATGTTTGTTGTATTTTCATAATTATTTGTCTAGACATGATCAATAATGGTGCTTGACAAAAGTTTTGCATTTTCCTGTAATAAGTGCAACTTGTGTATTTCCATGTTCTCTTTTAGCATTCGTAATTTTTTCGAGGTGTTGGAAATGTCAATGTTGAAGTCACCTACAATGTAAATAAGGCTTCCAGTAGGAGCAATTGTCATTACTTCGTTAACAATTTTTATAATATTTGTAAGCGATGTTGATGGTCTGGCATAGATATTACAAATATAAAGGCTTTGTTTAGTAAATATTTAAAGTCTACTCAATATTGCTTCAACATTGTCTTCTGTAAGTGGAATTGTATTTGCTATTTGTATATGTTTTTTTTGTGCAGGTCATTATCCTATATATATGGTATGTTGCAAAGCAATTATATTATGATAACGCATCATTTCTTAAATTTGTTTCCAAATATGTCTCTTGCAGATAAACAATGTCCGATGACATTAAATCTTTGTCATGTTCAATGTCTCGTTTGTGTGGCTGGAAATGACGAGTGTTTAATGTAGATATGGTAATACATGATGTTTGAGATTTGTAATGTGTGTCATTTTGAAGAGTCCACTTAGCTACTTATTCTAACCGTGTCATCTCATCTATGATTTCTCTTTTTACTTTAAAGTTTTTTGTTGTTAGAGGGCTTAACAAAAACAATGTTTCAATTGTTGATGTGCGGGAAAGGACCATGTAAGTTAACCCATGTTGGTGTACACCTAATGGTTAAAATACAAGGCCATGCATTGTAAGTCCTTGTGATCTATGTATTGTTCGAGCACATGCTAATTGTACTGGGAATTGTTTTATAACAATATTTTTATGTTGTGCATTTAGTTTTAATATTGGTCTGGCAACTTGAAGTATTGGTACCCATCCATTGTTAATATATGTTTGGATTAAATGTGATAGTTTTGTGGCTTGAGCTTTTCCTATATGACAATCATTGAACTCAATCCATATAATGTCAATGTCATCATGATGAGTATATGTTTTGAATATTCCATTTGATCCATTTACGAGACCATCCTATGTATCATAGTTTCCACCGTAAATTTCAACTAGTATGTCTTTTTTTAACATAATATGGTCAAGTAGATTTGTATTATTTTTGAACAATTGTTCTACATTAACAAAATTATCTTGTTCGTCAATTGCATTGATTGTTATTAGTTCTCCAGGAAGAGAAAATAATATTTTCTGATTGTGTGCATTAACATCTTTTCTCTTGTAAAAAAGGTATGGAAATATTGGATCAATAGGTGTAGGACATAAGCATTTGTTATTCAAGTGTGCTATGTCACTATCTGTTCGAGAGTTTGTTCATATTCTGTTTAGAATTTTGATGAAGATTTCATCTTTTTGTCTCATTGTTTTTTTTGATATGCAAGGTAGTTTTTATATTGAGTTTAAAGAAATATACAAGCATCTGCTAAGCAGGGATAAAAGGTCCATCCTGGATTCATGCCGAACAAAAACATTCCCAGCTGGGACCAAATTTCATCATTTCAACATTACAGTCCCATTGCAAGCAACAAAAAATGAACCACTAAAACCATTGATGCAACATATTTAGGTTGGAGGTCGAGCCTCATCCAGCTTATAACGAAATTTACATGCTACTAATGCTAAAGTCCACCAGAATTTGACAAGCTAATAACTATTAGAACTTGAAAAAACTTCTACCACAGATGCCGAGCCTCACATAAAGCCGTTTATCTCTGCAAACCTTATGAATCCTTCCAGCCACTCCAACCCCTCCTCCGGCACTAGCTTCAGCTTTCTCTTCAAGAAATCCACAACCACATCTGCTAGCTTTTTGTGCCTCGACAGTGCTGGCCCTTTAATGTCTAAGATGAAGGGGAAGACTTTAACAACATCATTCGTTTCCCATAGGAGAGCCAAGTCTGCAGGGCATGGAATACCTTTACCTATGAAGGCCGCCTTTAATGTCTTCTCAAGACCTCCGAGCAAGTCATCACGAAACAAACGCACCATCATCTCCTTAGCCACCGCCTTTAGGGTATCTAGGTCCAAGAGCACTGCGAGAAACCACAAGGAGATATGAGCGTTATCTCTGGAAAATTCTTTTCTTTCCAAATGTTCTTTGCCTAGGACCATTTTGACAGCAACTATTGACACCGGATCATCCTCGAGCAGAATTCATTTTAACCTCTGGTTTGTAACTTCCCGAAAGGCTATCTGCCTCTCCGTAGCCACCAAAGAAACTGGTGTGTTGACACCAAAACTTTCCAATCCTTCCGCCAAAATATGGATGATGAATCTTGACTTCGTCATCCTCGCTATTTGCAGAGCATTTGACAGTCGTTCCCTGCACAAAAACAAAAGACAATACCAAATTTCAAAGAACATAGTTTAAAAAATACTTCATCCGTTCATTTAAAACACCCTTGAGATGTCCAGTCGGGCCTTCTCACGTGAGTCTAAATAATTGCGAAGCAAGCATATCGTCCTTGCCTTGAAGATATTCTACGACCTCTGTCCTTCCGACTACATACCATTATCACCTCGTATGGAGTAAGTTGCCACTCGGCCCTTCATCTTTCTTTTCTATGATTATCATGCCCAACGTGTCGCACTAACGACACTTTGAATGTTGTTCCATACATTCCCCCTAACATGCACCAAGGTTACTGCTATTATCAAGAGCGACAAACATAACATAATCCCATCTCCTCCCTTCGTCTATTTGTAGAAAACTGGGAGTGACATGGCAATGCCACATCCA
>VDFB02174907.1:0-12603 GCA_007258455.2 Sequoia sempervirens | reverse complement strand
GCACCTCATTCAGTTTCATTAAGTTTTGTTATTGTTTGTTCATGTTTTTAGTTCTTCCCTCATATCATAGCATGTTTTCAAACACTTTGCATTTCTTTAGTTTGCATACCAAATCAATATATTTTATCAGTTCTTTGCATTTTGATCATCTCATCTAGGCATATTTCATTTGTTTTACATTAATCTTGAGTGCGAACATAGCCAATTTTTACCTTATCCCTTTCCTTTTAGGTACAAGGCCCTAGAATTGAAAGAGAACATTAGGGCACCAAAGCCCATGTTTACAATAGCTAATGAAGGGAATGGGGTATACCAAGAATGAGAAATTGGGGAAAAATGAAAATGGTTTGCTAGAACCTATCATTGCTGAGAAACATCCAAAAAATCTTGGCCTAGGTTGTACTACTAGCAAGGTTACCCTTATTGGCAAAGGTACTTCCACTAAATGGGCTAAGGCTTCCTCTTGGTTACCAACATCATGTGATACGACCCTAGATGTATTCCCTCTTGATGTTGCTAACCTATTTGAGAATAACTCCCTCTTTATGATATCTACATCAACCTTCACCCCAAGCAATCGACTAAATGAAATATGCCTAGTATACCAGCAACTCATTGACTTGGACCAATAGGGACCATCAATTCTATATTTATTTGAAAATGATGAGTTGATCTCAAAATTCATTGGACTTTGTGACAACTTATCATGGGTAGATCACAAGGTTGGTTTTGACATAGATCTTAAGACAGGGGTGTACTATGGGGAGACAATTGAATCCTTCAGTCACAAAATTGATGATATGCAACTAACTTGTAGATATTTGAGTGAAAACCACAATGTGGCACTCTCTAATCTTATAATAGTAAAAAATAACAAATGCATCTGAGGGTCAAAACCTCTTTGAGGTGCCCAAAGATGAGGGATTCAATCTCTCCCTTAGTGCAATGCATCTAGAAAAGTCAATACTATTTGCAAAAAGGGCCACTCTAGGCAATGTGGGAATAGAAGAAGCACCCAAGATCACTTTCTACACTGAATCCTTTTTGGATGAAGAACAAGAGAACCTAGCAGCATTCCTGAAAGAGAAAGGAGCTAACTTTGCATGGTCATACATAGATACGCCCGGGCTTGATCTAGAAGTAGTTGTACATCATTTAGTAGTCTATCTTGATGCCAAACCAGTAAAAAAAAAGTTAAGGAAAATAGACCCTCAGATAGCACTCTTGGTCAAACTTGAGTTACAAAAGCTTCTTGACATTGGATTCATCTAACCGATAGATTATCCTAAGTGGGTTACAAACCTGGTAGCAGTCTCCAAACCCACTGTGGGCATCAACATATGCACTGATTTTAGAGACTTCAACAAAGCATTCCCAAAGGATGATTTCCCTCTTCCAAACATCAACATCATAATGGACCTAATATCCGGGCATGAAATTATATCACTCATGGATGGTTTTTTAGGCTACAATCAAATCATGATCACCAAGGAATATCAACACAAAACTGAATCCACTTGTCAATGGGGGACATACAACTAGAAGATGATGTCATTTGGGCTAAAAAATGTAGGAGCAACCTATCAGAGAGCAATGACCCTCATCTTTCATGACCTAATCCACAAAATAGTTGAAGACTATGTGGATGATATTTTGGAAAAGTCAAAGAAAAGGAGTGAGCACATACAAGTCTTGGGACCCATCTTCGATAGAATTGAAGAGTATAAGGTATAGATAAATCCAAAAAATATGTTTTCAGAGTGACAACAGGAAAGCTTCTTGGCTATATTGTATCACAAAGAGGGATATAAATTGATCCAACAAAGGTAAAATCCATCATATACATGGAAGAATCACAAACATTGAAGCAAATGAGAGGGTTACAAGGAAGATTGTAGTCAATCAGGAGGTTCATATCACAGTTATAAAAAAAAAATCCACCCTTTCTCACATCTTCTCCATAAAGGAATAACCTATAAGTGGGATGAGAAGTGTGATAAATCTTTCCAACATATCAAGGAAATGAACTATTCAACCATTGAGAAAGCATGCTTAGCAATGGTTTTTGCTTCATAAAATTTTAGACACCACATGTTGCATCAAATCAAACTCATTGCAAAGATCAACCCATTGAAATACCTATTATCCAAAGAAACTCTCACTAGGAAAATGGCCAAATGCGTAATGATATTGAATAAATTTGACAAAGTATGTGGAGCACAAGGCAATCAAAGGGAAAGTGATCATAGAACAACTAGCAAAGGCACCTATCTATGCAGAGAATCCATTGATATCTGAATTCCCAGATGAATCAATATTCCTTGTCAATGCAGCAAATCAGTGGAAGATGTACTTTGATGGATCATTCACCCAACATGGATCAGGGGAGAGTATTCTTTTCATCACCCCTCAAGGTGATTGCATTCCAAATTCATACAGGCTATCATTTTTTGTGTACTAATAATAATGTTGAGTATGAAGCCCTAATCACAGGTCTAAGGATAGCAGTTCAATGGAAGATACAAGTGATGAAAGTATATGGAGACTCACAGCTAGTTATCAACCAAGTTAATGATGACTACCAAACTAAGGATAACAAGCTTACTCCTTACAAGAAGATGGTAGAAAGTCTCAAAGACCTTTTTATTGATATAAATTTTGAGTAGATTCCTCACATGAACAACTGCCAACAAATGCTAATACAACAATTGATCATTTTAGACATACATAATGTCCTTCAATGCGACCTTAGGTGAACAACTTCTTGTACCAACTTTCAAAATCTTAGAATCTAAATTTATGTGTTTGTTGGTTCTGGATCCTTGTGGTATCATGACATATTCACCTACCTAAGTAGCAGAACCCTCCCGTCCGATGTCATCTCCAACCTTAAGAGGACCTTTGTTAAGAAGGCATCCTGATTCATAATCCTAGGTGATACATTATACTGCCAAATCATCAAGACAACAATACTATTATGTATTATCCAAGAGGAAGCCTTGACCACTTTAACAGAAGTCCATGATGGCATATGTGGTTCCCATTCTAGTGGTATGACTTTAGCTAAGAAACTGTTGAGGATAGGGTACTACTAGCCAACCATGGAAAGAGAAGCCCATCAGTATGTGTAGAAGTGTTTCTAGTGTCAACAACATGGATATTTGATTCATGCTCCAACTCAAGAGTTGCAACTAATGGTCACACCTTGTCCTTTCTTGCAATGGGGGTTTGACCTCATAGGAAATATTACTGCAACTTCATCTAATGGCCACAAGTTTATCATAATGGCCATTGAGTACTTTACCAAGTCGTTAAAAGCCATTCCTATTAACTGCATAATGGGGAAGAAAATTGCTAAGTTTATCCTAAATTATGTCATCTTTCGTTATGGTGTTTTGCAAACCCTTGACTCAGACAATGGAACACCCTTCAAGAATCAGGATGTGAAAGAGCTATGTCAAAAATTCAACATCCAACATTGATCTCTATCATGTATTACCCATAGGGAAATGGTCAAGCTAAGTACACAAACAAGCACTATCCTAAAGATCCCAAAGAAAATGATCACAAGTTGGTCATGAATGGCAATCAGAAATAAATCCGCTTTTATACTTATCAAACAAGAATCTACACAATCTATAGTGGTGCAACCCCATTCTCCTTGGTCTATGGATCAAAAGCCATCTTGCCTATTGAGGTTTGAGCCTATCAATTAGAAAAGTCATCAAGAACTTAATCACTAAAGAGTGTAGAGTATCTTAGCTTTAATGAGCTAGAATTCTTGGATGAGCATCATCTTTATGCTTTTAATCACTTGCAAGTATACCAAAATTGATTAAAATAGAGCTATAAAAAGAACATCAAGAATTGTTCTTCCCAAGTAGGAGATTTTTTCCTAAAATAGAATTAGAAGAACCTTCTAGATCATGACAATAAAGGAAAGTTTGAGCCTAATTAGTTGGGTCCCTTTGTCATCATAACAAGTTATGGATCAGGAGCATATCAATTGTCAACACCTGAAGGTGAACCCTTGTAGGAACCAACCAAAAGCTTGAATCTTAAAAAAATTTATGCCTAGGCTTGAAGGGTGTCAATCTAAAAATACACAAAAAATTAAAAAATGGTCAAAATCCAAAAAATGAGAAAAAGGATTGAAAAAGTAAAAAGAAAACTAGTCGTCCTCTAGTGAAAACTACTTCGATGGTGCTTTGGGCAAGTACCTTAGTGAAAACTTGGAAAATAGGAACCATGTGTAAATAAAGTAACTCCATCTACCTAGGCTCTTTATCCTATCATTTATCCATTGTATTCATTCATCACATAATTTATCCCATCGCCCATTTGCATCCTTATCATAGCTGGATATTGTGAAGTATCTTGTCCCCTTCAGTATTGCTTGGCATATTCCAAAGGTTGACTTGTCTCGCCTATATCAAGGTAGTCTATCATATCACACCAGGGAAAATTCATTATGGGTTGGATCAGGTTCTTGTATATCTTAGGGTTATTGGAAATCTTGTTGAAAATCCCAAAAACATTTGCAAAATGTTCATCAAAAAACCCAAAGACATTTGCAAAACCTTGTATAGCTTAAACCCAAAAACATCAAAAATCTTATACAAGTAAAACCCAAAAATATTTGCAAAATATTGTCCAACTAAAATCCAAAAACATTCAAAAAATTGTAAAGTCAAAATCCAAAAGATCCAAAACACATCAAAATCCCTAAAAAGGTTGAAACATTGAAAATCCAAAATAACACCATGTTGAACTACGATTCTATGAGCTTGAACATAGGAAAATCCATCATTGATGTGCCCCCGAGACACCCTAGGTTAGTCCTTTAGGAGTCTACTATAATAAAATGACATTCCTTCTATTGTTAATATCTTAACCTCCAATGAGTCAAGTCAGTCGAACTATGTGGCCTCTGCCCCTAAGGAAAGGCTCATCTTTGATTAGCCCCTGAGGCCCCTAGGATAGGTCTTTTAGGTTAGGTTCTTGGTCAAAACTCAAAAAATCCCTAAACATTCAAATATCAGAAAAACACAAAAAATATTAGAAAATTTTCAAAAGACCTAAACAACATCAAATATCTTAGAGAAAACCCTAAACAACCTCAAATAATCTAAAAACTATAACATTCACATTAACTTTCAAATGGACCAAAAACAACCTCAAAATATTTTCAAAATACCAAAAACATTGAAATATTCCAAAAAACCCCAAAACCATCCATCCCATTTCACTTTCACCCATAATAAACCTTCATCCATAATAAATCATCCATCACCTTCAACCTTTGGCAAAACAAATAGAAAACAAGTATCACAAATAGTAAAGTGAGAGCCTAAGTGTCAAAATCTAAAGTCTAGGTCATAGGCAAAAAATTCAGTGAAGTTTGTATTAGCAACTTATCATAAACCTCATCCTAATCACAACATCTAATCAAAATTTCCTATGATGTATCCTTCCTAAAATGGACATCAGTATTAGACACTACCTTAGCTAAAATTAAACTAGCAAGAGATATTGATAACACTAACTATTTGTCTTTTATCTTTTCTTATGATTTATTTTATTGACCCATTTCGGGGACCTCTCGACGATGTCTCAATGATTTAGAGAGAAAGGAATGGGGTATCAATCATTATCTTTCATTTATTATGCTTGGGAGTATTCTTGTAAAATAATCTTAGTGCATACTTGCTTAGTCATGTGTAGGCAAGTTGTTTGGAGTAGATTGTTGACTATTGTGTATTCTTTAGTTGAAGATATTCTAAACTACTAAACTACATTCTGATGAAGTTTCCATATGTCAAGGTGTAAACAAGAACCATCCTATCTATTTACAGAGTCAAAGTCCCTTACACTAGATACAATGCCATCTTAGTAATCAATACCTTAATGCATCGTGTCTATGTGTTACATCAAACAATAAGGAATGATAGAAAATTCCAATCCCAAGATATGAGCAAATCATCATCCCTCATCGCCATCTCTAATAAATTCTTGGTGGATCACGTACTTGTAATTTTTGAATCAATCATCAATATCAATGGTCAATCATCTCTTCTTTGCACGCTAACCTGGTATCATGGTAGTCAACAAAAACAACATCATCAATGCATCCATCCTACATCATACACATCACATATCATTAGCATACACTGTACACATATAATGAACATCTACATTATCCATACATACATCCATATGCATACATCATCATCTCATAAATTGCATAAAAAAGTACACAAAAAGGAAACACATACATCCATTACATTGCATCCATTTATGATCATAATATATAAATATGTCACATCCCATCATATCAAAATGCTTCCATACATTCATCAAGCATAAAATAAAGAGAACATCGCATATCAAATATGTATCATCTCCTATATTGACGAGGGAGAGAACCTGAGACACAAAATAACACTCACAAATAGAGAATAATATTTTATTCAAAAATATGGAACTCTTACATGCAAAGGATCTCAAATCCCCGAGCTTTGTATTACATGCAAATTATAGACTTATAGAAAAATTACCCAAATCCCCTTTCACAACATGTGAACTCTTTCTCCCCCAAAACGTTCCCCAAAAAAATAGAAACTAGCCCATAAATAGCCCCTTTTTCCCTTTGGAGCCAAAAACAACAATCAAGTTATGAGTTTTGGCAGTTTGGAGCCAAAATTACAATTTGAAATTCTAATTTAAATTCCCATTCGAAAATTAGTACATTTCTAAAATATGCATCAACTTCCGGAAGCCATAACTTTTAATTTGAGCATTGGATTTTCAACGATAATACCTTTTTAGAAAGCTCTCAAGAAGACAATTTTCCAAAAAGTAGGCCTATAGTTGCCTACTTTGGCATTTCCGCAAATTTTTAGGCCCATCCGGGACCGTTTAGTGCCTCAAACTGAGCTTGGAAGGTTTTTCAAGGCAAAAAAGCAAAAACTGGAACTTGAATAACTTTCAAACCGTGAAAGATCTTGACCTAATTCTTTTGCCAAAGTGCTCATTTTTCCGTCTTGAACCTTCCCATAAATTTTTGTCCTCCCATGCCTTCAAATTCATACTTACTAAAAATAGCAGTTGAGCAGAAAAAGCAAAAAAGCAGTTTTGAAAGTTGGAAACTCTTATTCAACGAAAAGAGTATCTAGAAATGCAAAAACATCTACAAAAAGCAAAGAAAAGGAAAGCATGTGTTTGGGTGATGCAAGGTTTCCCTCACACCACTCGATGCTCCTGCATTAGATATATATCAAAAAAATGACTATCATGGTATAATATATGAATTAGTGTATGTATATCTATCAAAAGTACAATATCCATGAGGCTATCAAAAAGGATACCATGAATGTATATTTGTATAAATAATTGGGTGAATAATTAAAAAAATGTTTGTATACCAACAAGCCCTAATGGCTTTTTGACTCCCTAGCTTATCTATCTAATGGTTGATCCTTAGCTTGGGGATGTGCTCAACTCCTCTATCAAAAAATGGGCTACCTCATCATCTTTGCAACATCTCGATGATAATGCATACGATAATAAGTAGCCTCAGTCACTACCTCTTTGTATAATCAAGCAAAATTGTGTGTCCCTGTGATGTAGTTGTCATAGCCTCTAACTATTGTCACCACCTGACCTCCTATGCCAACAACATATCTGAGGTCTATCTGAGCTAACACTCCTTATCCCTCTCCACCATGAGTGCTAGCACCTACTACCAAGCCTAATCTCACTTAGTTGTCAATATCTGTAACTGCCATTGTAGCTATTGTATCTAAACATCACATAGATCTCGCCCTGATAGTGGTTGTTAGATTGGCTGCTATTGTATTGGTTGTTGTTATATGGGTGACTACTAAAATGTATGTTGATGCAATGGTGGTGACCTGAGACCTGTTTGTCATGATGTTGGTCATCATGGCGATCATGTCCTCTGCCCCTACCATCTTGGCCATCCTATCCTTTTCCACCACCATCTGGCCCTCTACCCTGCCCTCTTCCCTACCCTTCCTATGGTTGGCCTTGACCTCTGCCTACTCCCCTCCCTCTCAACCTCCCTCATGGAGGTATACTTTCTAGATCTATCAATCTGAGAGGGGGTATGGACCATACATCATATGTAGGTGTAGTCTGTGCAACTACTTGTCCCTAATCATAGTCCCATGGCCTCATAGCCAACTATTTGAAGCCATCAACAATGTTGTGGGCTAGGATCATGTGTCCCCATGTCATCTCTCATGTTGATTTGGAAAAATGGTTGCATATGCATCGATAGGCTTGTCCTACCTCTCGCCAAATTGTTTGGCAACTCTATCATGTAGGTACTTCTCAATCATAGTATTCTCTTGACCCTGCATATATCAAGTATGTAGATCAAAGAATAATTGTTGTACATCATCACACCATGCCAGCATCTGAATCCATGGCTGCCATTTAAGAACTATCATCTCATAGTCACTCTCCGCCAGTATGGGATACCAAGCTGCCATCTAAAGAGTGATGGTACCTCTTTACCTTCAGAAAATTGGATCATCTGGCTCCACATCTACAATATGAACAATAGTTCAAAGCACAACAATGTGCTCCCATGCCCATATGTGTAGAAGAGTGACTCCTATACCAATGTAGTAAGTACCTCACTTCAAAGAGGGGCAAAATGTAGACACTTAAAAATTTCTTGAATGATATCATGCACTTGAATCAAGTATACTAACATCATTTCCTCGTGGAACCCATCTTCTTTTCACTTAATTAATTAAAGTTTCCTAAATATTTAGTTAATTTCATCATTTTCATCTATTAACCTAATCAATTTAATCAGGTTAATTCACCCCCTTCCATGCTAACATTTCATCTTATTAAATTAAACACATCAAACTATTTAATTTAAATCCCTAAATCTTCTTATTTAATTAAATAACCATAAGCTATTTAATTAAATATCATTTCACTTTCCCCCTTTCATTAAATCACTTTATTTAATGAATATCATCTAATTCTTCTAAAATATCATAATTAACATTGTTTTAATTATAATATACTAATAAATCTAATTCCCCCACTTGCAAAGGAATATTCCAAGGGAATATTCGTCCTTTGCATATTCCTCCAAAAGGAATATTTCCATGGAATATTTCTTCCCCTTTTGCACATTAAAACTTTGTTTTAATTTGCTAAATATCTATTTCCCTTACCCATGAGAATATTCCAAAGAATTTTTTTTCACTCATTTAAAAAAGGGGAATATTCCTTTTTTGTAATAAACGTACAAGACTTCTTGTGCAAGTTTACTTACATGACTTATTGTGCAAGTTAAAAGTGTGTTTGTTTGGACAAAGGTGGGCCTTTGATTAAATCTAATTATTGATTCTCATCCCTGACCATTGATTAGCCTTTGTTATCTCAACCCTCCATTTCTCATTTTCTCTCCTATAAATAGATCACTATTTGGAGACAAATAGATCCATCTTTTTTAGAAAAAACTCATGATGTTGAAATTAATCACACTCTCATTCATATTTAGCACTTTTTAAGCATCATTTTATCTTAATTACTTGCATTAATTATATTATCTTCCATTAATGGCTTCAATGGTAACATAGATGCATTCATGTACCTTATTTGGTAATTAGGGTTTCAATATTTTTAGCTTAAAATCCATTTAGATTAGCTTTGCACTCACACATCTTGATCATCTTAGCATAAATCATGTTAAAATATTTAAATCATATTTCATCACACATCTTACAATGGTTTCATCAATGTTTTTTGAATAAAACTTATTGAAACAAGCTAATTATCCAAGGGATTGGGAAAGGGTCACCATTCCACATCAACATGACACCACTCCACCAATAGGATAAGTTTCAATGGATTATAATAGGTGTTTTGAAGATTTCATAGTTTAACATGCTAATTTTTTAATGGATTCTTAGTTTAGTGTTTATTTGAATGATCTCTATTGGGATTGACATTTAGTGGCATGATTATGCTTTGTATCCTTATGGATCAAGTGTAGTCATCCAATACTAATTCATGGCCACATTAGTAGAGGAGTAAGAAGGGATGGAGGGAGAGGTAAACATGGAGGGAGTGTGTGTGACTCAGCTCAAAAATCAGAAATCGTCGACAAAATCAATCAATTCAATTTCCGAAATCCGGAAAAAATCGATCATCGAACAGGCATCGGGGATCGAGACAGCACACTCAGATCAAAAAGGATCCTTTTTGGTTTTGAAATAAAGGGAAAAGAGTTAAAATTAAAGCTCGACTATCCATCATCAATCATAAATTAATAAACTCAGACATCAAATTAGGGGAAAACAAAGAAAAAGAAAGTCAACATTAACATTGGTTTAAATGTGAGAAATAAACAAAGGGTTGGATTTTACAGAATCAACAAAGGGTTGGTTTTCGTATGCAAGGACATATGTTTTGAAGAATTATATTTGGTCATGTTGTTCATCGGGTTTACATGTGTTTTGATGCAAATTTATAAAAATACCATGATGAAGTTAGGCTCTCTCGTAGCTATCTAACAATATACATTTTTTACATTTTCATTATGTTAAGGCTTTCATATATAGCTTCTCTTGTTACTGCCTCTTTTTTTGTCAAAAACCAACATGTACTAGTTTAGGTATATATTTTTATTCATTCATCAAATTTTGAAACAAATTACATTTTTAGAAACCAAAATCCATTATGTATGTATTGAAAAAAATCATTTTCAATTAGTTTTAAAAAAATTAGAGGTGAGCACACTCAAATATCTAATTTTCAAGATGTGTCCACATCAAAAATTAGTAAAATATTATATAATCATTAAAAAATTAGCTAAAAAAACTAGCTTAAACTACACATGGCCTGTTAGCTAATTTCTCACTGAAGTGATTTTTGAAATCCTGAAAAAATAGCATTTTTGGGGGAGCACAACAGACACTATGCTATTTTTTTGATCGAAAAGGACCACTCTATGTGCTCCCCCATTTTAAATCCCTTAATATTCAATATTTTCAAAAAAATTACTAGTTTAGAAAGTATATTTGGATCACAACTTTTGTTCTTGTTTCATCTTCAATTTCTAAGTGTAATTATCTTAATTTTCTTGTGAACATTAGAATTATTTTTATTTTTAAGAAAAGTAGCATATTAAGAGCCATTTTTGTGTCACAACTTGGTGCACATACGCATACCATTAATAAATCAAATAGAGAATTGTGTCATTTAATATATCCTTCAATAAATGGATTTTAGATCCCATAAGAGATATTATAGGGTAGATATGAGGAATGAATGGAAATATTATTCATTCTTGAATATCTATTGGCATGTGTGAGATTTAATGACTCTTATTATTGACTTAAATCTCTTTTTATAATGAAATCACTCCAAAAATGGTATAGGAAGGAATAGTTTTTGAATGACTGTTATTAAAAAATCTTTAAAATATTATCTTACCATCCATTTCATGCACATAAAAATCAAATGTGGTTATAATAGAACATGGGAATTGAATTGCGATTAACTTAGTCACAAGATAAAATATCTCACCAAAGTCAACACCCTCTTTTTGAGAGTAAACTTCCATCACCAATCCTACCTTGTACTATGGTAACTTACCATCTACTCTAAATTTATATTAGAATAAAAAAATTCACCCAATGGGATTTGTTCCCTCTATTAGTGTATTCTACTCTATTTAGGCTAACTTAAGCCTAGTTAGGTGTTGGAGTTTACCCCTTGACTCATTCCCCATGAGGTTTCAAGGTTATTGAGATGAATTGAGAGGTGTCCAATCCCTCTCAACACCTCTCCCTTGCATAGAGGAGAGCAACTCACCACCACTGCATGATGAGGAGTTCTCTCCTCTATCCATGGCATGTGCAACTCGCCACCACTACAGGATGAGGAGTCCTCTCCTCAATCCATGGCATGTAATTGCCTATTCTTGTGTCATGAGTTTTCTCATCCTCATCCTTTATAATGAGGGTTTGAGCTCATTGTTAATAAGTAAGATAAATACAATTTTATGCATTGTCCATGTACTTTTTTCTTATCTCCTAGATCTTCCTAGTTTCTAATATGGTATTAGACCTTAGGGGGAGATAGTTTCAAGCCATAGTTAAATGAATTTTTGTATTTTGTTTTATTTCCATCTATTTATTGGATCAACCCCAGCCCCTACTACCATGGAATCTCTAGTCGTCGCCCACATTCCTATTGTAGGTGGTGTCATACAAGAGGAATCCTGTGGCCAAATCTGCTATGATTTGGATGGTATATATGCCATGTTTTTTGATCCTCCAGTAGCGACACCATCATTTTTAGGTCATGCCCATCAGTGTGCTTCATTCGTGATTTCCTCCATCACAAAATTCTACACTTAAATTATTTAATCATGCTCTTATCTATTGAGGATGTGGGTATCTTTTGAGACATCAATTTCTACAAAGAGCCAATTCAACCTTAGCATGGTCGTGGGAATCATTGCTACACATAAATGAATCATCTTTTCTTCATTTGCAATCTATTCTTGAGGAGGAGGGTTTGATCGCTAGAAAAGCAAGCACTCCC
>VDFB02174906.1:0-19671 GCA_007258455.2 Sequoia sempervirens | reverse complement strand
GGGGAAGCCAATTGTGTATTACGAGGGAGTTCCATGAGGAGAACACAGTAAGGAGAAGCATAGTGGAGGAATGGTAGGACATTTTGGTCGGGATAAGACCATTGCCATTATCGGTGAGCATTATTATTGGCCTCAATTGTCACAAGATGTGAAGAAGTTTGTACAAAGCTGTAGGGTATGTCATATCGCTAAAGGGGTGAACTAGAATACAAGCTTATATCAGCCCTTACTTGTACCAGAGAGGCCGTGGGAGGATATAAGTATGGACTTTGTTATTGGTTTGCCAAGGACACAGAGAGGGAATGATTCAGTATTTGTGGTAGTTGATAGGTTTTCGAAGATGGCACATTTCATCCCATGCTAGAAGACCCATGATGCAATCCACATTGCTGACTTGTTCTTCAAAGAAGTGGTGAGACTACATGGTCTGCCAAAAAGTATAGTCTTAGATCGTGATACCAAGTTCGTGGGATACTTTTGGAGGACCTTGTGGAAAAAGGTGAAGACAGAGTTGAAGTTCAGTTATGCACACCATCCATAAACTGATGGGTAGACTGAGGTTGTGAATAGAAGTCTGGGTAACCTACTGAGATGCTTGGTAGGAGATAAACCTAAGGGATGGGACTTGATCTTACCTCAGGCAGAATTTTCTTACAACAATTCTGTCAATAGAAGTACTGGTAGATCACCGTTCCAAATTGTGTATGGGGGTAGTCCCAGGACCACTCCAGAATTGAGGAAGATGGACCAAGAGAAGAAAACTAGTGCTGAAGCCAAAGAATTTGCAGAGCACATCAAGAGTATACATGAGAATGTCAGAGAACATATCAACAAGATGAATATGCAGTATAAGGCTAAGGCAGATCAGAAAAGGAGATATAAGGAGTTTCAGATTGGTGATGAAGTGATGGTCCACTTGAGGAAAGAAAGGTTTCCAGTGGGAACCTATAACAAACTAAAGATGAAGAAGTTCGGTCCCTGTAAAATTGTGAAGAGGCATGAATCAGGGAATGCATATGAGGTAGAATTGCCAGATGGATTCAACATTTCCCCTGTGTTCAATATTTCAGATGTGACAGAGTATCATGAAGGTGGCGCAGAGGAAACACCTACAATGGAACAATTTGGCATTCCAGCACCTACTTCAGAGAAGGAGGAGATTGAAGAAATCCTAGATAGCTGGAGTGTGGGAGAATTACGAAGCGAGGCAATATAGAGTGGTAAAATGGAAGGAAGGCACATGGAAGATTCTTCGTTGGTTGTCTAAAGGTAAGGAGTTGGCCGTTTGGGTTTTCCTCAACCATCGGGGAGCGTGGCGGGGTCACTTCTCAAATTACCTTAGATTGTCGATCACGAGGGCATCCGGTGTGGTGTGAGGGCAATCTTGCATCACCCAAAGATGATTTCCATTTTGTTCTGTTGTTTTCTTTTGTAGATGTTTTGTATTTTTGGATACCCTTTTAAATTCGAATAAGAGTTTCCAACTTCGGAGTACTTTTCTACTTTTTTACGCTCAACCTTCTATTTTTAGCGGGTTTGCATTTGAAATTAAATTGGGAAGACAAAAGGGTTATGGGAAGGTTCAGGATGGAAAAATACACAGTCTGGTGAAAGAATCAGGTCAAGATTATTCATGACTTGAAAGATATTCAAGTTCCAATTTCTGCTTTTTGCCCTAAAAAACCTTTCGAGCTCAGTTTGAGGCACCAAACGATCCCGGATGGGCCTAAAAATTTGCGGAAACGCCAAAGTAGTCAGTCGAAGGCCTACTTTGTATAAAATTGTCTTTTCGAGAGCTTTCCGAAAATGTATTATCATTGAAGATCCGACGGTCGGATTAAAAGTTATGGCTGCCGGAAGTTGGTGCATATTTTAGAAATGTGCTAATTTTCAACTGTGAATTTAAGTTGAATTTCAAATTGTAATTTTGGCGCCAAACCGTCAAAAATCTTATCTCAAAAGTTCGCATGCTGTGATAGGGGATCGGGTAATTTTTTGTAAGTTAGTAATTTGCATGTAATACAGAGCTTGGGGATTTGAGATCCTCTGCATGTAAGAAGTTCAATATTTATGAATAAAATATTATTCTCTGTTTTGTGAGTGTATTTCTATGTCTCTGGTTTGCTCCCTCGTCACAAATCTTTGACTGATTGCTTATCTCTAGGGAGATGGAATTTAAAACTAGTTTTTATGGGTAGGAGAGATATAACTTCATACAAAGTCAATGGATTTAATAAGGTGAAGGTGAGGATTTATTAGGTAAATGTGTAGGAAAACATGTGGGGAAGAATGATACATGGCATGTGATGAAATTTAAAAATAAAGAAAAAGGTTAAGTGGGAATTAGAAAAGGAAAATTAATTCTAAGATAGTAAAACATCCAAAATATCTATTTTCTATACTAAAATGATTATATTTTGCACTAAATCAAATATTATTCTTCATCATAATTATAAAAACTAAATACATAATTCATCTTATTTAATTTCTCAATATTCATTTATTATAAATATTGATTTGTATTTCATTACTAAAACTTTAGTTAATATAAATATTTTATTATTATGAATTTTTTTTTTTCCTTAAGATACTTTTAAAACTAAATGTACTTAATATAAATAAGTTATATTAAATTACAATACAATCTTGAGACAATTAGAAAAATACTAACAATAATGACAGCTCAATACACATCTCCAATAATAAAGATGTATACAAAATATTAGAATATGTTTGAAACTGATTCCATATTACCTGTAGGGACCCGCAAAGCATTCACTTCATGAATTAATAAATAGAATATCACCCAAACAATTTATTCCAGTAAGAGAACTAAGATACCCTAGAGACTTTTATCACGTTCTCAATCTCAGTTTAAAAAAAAAACAAACATAAAAACAAAAAATTAAGGTCTGCGTTATTGTCAGTCCTGAAAACACTATAATCTTTTAATACTCATCTTTTATTTTTAAAAAAAGGTGGAGTGTACCTGCCCATCAATAGCAATCCATGTGAGCTATGTTCAGATCGTCTCAATCATGATAGGAGAAATATTGAGAAGTTTTCTCGAAGCAATCTACTATATAAGTATTGCGTGTTTGTCTGCTTTGCCCACACCAACGTATTTACTCAAAATTCCTCTGCTGGGTAAGAGTTAAGTTTTTTGGACATAAAAATGGCTGCAAGTGCTGCTGCATTTCCTCATTCTCTCGATCTCTGCCGACATACTCAAATATTGGAGGAAAACTCAGTCTCAACCATGGCCTCCATTTGTGAGACTGTTTCATATGACCATATTGTGAAGGGAGAGATAAGTGTTAGTACTAGTAAAATACTGGTGATTGGAGCCACTGGTTATATTGGTCGCTTTGTTGCTCTTGCAGCCGTTGCTTCTGGCCATCCTACTTATGCTTTTATTCGACCCACGACTGCCATTGATGCTGCCAAAGCACAGTGCCTCCAGGAATTGAAAGATTCTGGTGTTAACATTGTCTATTTATGTCAGAAATTCTGTTATACAGAAATGATTTTTGTAGTATAGGCCAGAGTGATATGTATGAGATAGTAAAGCGTATATACTTGTTTAGAATATTGTTTTCATAGAGTGTACAGATTGTTTTATTCGATTATATGGGTTATTGTTGAATGTTTCTGGATTAGATTGTGTTAATATTTTTGCATCAACATTTTGGATCACACTCTGTGATCCATCATCATCACTCATTTTGATTTTTTCCTTATGCTCTTTACTTCATCCTGATGATGGATCACGGAGTGTGATCTATTGATTGAAAAATATTGACACAATCAAATCTAGAAACATTCAGCGATAATCTTTTTCATCATTAATTGAATATATGGGTTTAGAATTATGATTAAGCTTTGCTGGTTGATCCATGGTAATTATTACTGCAGGCGTTTGATTTATTGTTATAGAGCGGCCAGTTTACAATCAATCATGCTTGACTGTCTTGTTGTTAAGTTAGGCGTTTAGAAATTATATTCAGAAGGGTTGTTCAGTCAGTCTCCATGTTAACAAACCTAATTTGATTTTATTAACGTATATGTGTGTTTTTCTGCAGGGAGATTTAAGCGATCATAAGTCAATGGTAAAGGCCATGCAAGGCATTGATGTTGTTATTTCTATTGTAGGCGGGTCTCAACTTACAGATCAGCTCAAGATTGTAGATGCCATTAAAGAAATTGGCACGGTTAAGGTCAGGATTAGGACCCAAAAACTATTACTTTTAATGCATATTAGCTGTAATTGACTCAAGAATTATTGAATGACTTCGATGCAGAGGTTTCTTCCTTCAGAATTTGGGCATGATATAGACAGAGCTAGTCCAGTGGAGCCAGGGCTAAGCTTTTACAAAGAAAAGAGATCTGTTAGGAGGGCAGTAGAGGCAGCTAACATTCCATACACTTACATCTGCTGCAATTCCATTGCTGGGTGGCCTTACTTTTATCATACCCATCCCTCTGAGCTTCCTCCTCCCCAAGACCAGTTTGAAATCTATGGAGATGGAAACATCAAGGGTAAGATGTTAATATAATATTATATCAGAGAATGATGGAGTTTAGACATGGATACAGAAAAATACCATGTTTTTGTCTTCACTGATAGATTGCTAGTCTCTGATCTTGTTAATTTATGGATTGTTAAAAACAGCATACTTTGTGACTGGGGAAAACATTGGCAAATACACCATAAAGACTGTGGAGGATGTCCGGACTGTTAACAAAAGTGTGCATTTCAGACCACCCAAGAATTTCCTCACACTTAATGAGCTTGCAGCAATTTGGGAGAAGAAGATTGGAAAAACTCTTCCTCGGGTTTGTATCTCAGAACAAGATCTCTTGGCCTTAGCCAAAGGTATATTACCATGCCAAATAGTCCATATTATTTCCTTTTGAGTTAATTGGGCATGTCAATTGTATGTACCACCATAATCGTTAATGCTATTAAAGGAAAAAATCTAGAGGGATAGAGATCAGACTGTACTAAAAGAAAATTCCATAAATAACCAACCTGGCGTACACATTTGTTTCATAATCATTTGTTTTTTGGTTTTTCTGTGTGCAGCTAATAACATTCCTGAGAGCATAGTGGCTTCCCTGACACATGATATATTCATCAATGGCTGTCAATACAATTTTAAACTCGAAGAGCCCAACGACGTGGAAGTTTGCGAGCTTTATCCAGAGATTCGATACACTACAGTCCAAGATTTCTTCGATGGGTACCTTTGAATTACAGTACAATTCAACCGTTCACTACAGCTCACCGAGCTTTGAATAATATTGTTGGAATCTTCTGCAGTTTGTGTTTGTGATATTACAGTGCAGTGTGAAAAGTCGCAGCCTATTTTTATAGCGTGTTCATCTCTGTCTTAATCAGAATGATACAAAAATATTTCATTGACCGCATTCTTCACATTGCAGAGATAGAAAATTATTGACTTAATTTTAATTTTTTTTAAATTATTAATGTGGGGTGGTTTCCAGTGGTTTAATTATTAATATATGCCTTAGACATCCACGTGAATAGAATGGTTCGTGTTTTAAGGCTTGAAATCAACATTCTGCAAGCTTGTGTGGTTGGTAACCTTTCCAACATTCACAATAATTTCATTATTTCCATTTGTCTTATATCTAATTGTAAAAGAAAAATAAATATTTTTCTTAGTTAATTTAGACTAATTGAATAATGTAAACAAGGGTAAGTGCATGAAAATGGTATACAAAATGAGGTCAATAGTGACAATTACTTCTTAAAATCAGCTAAACTTGAATTTGGATGAATAATTTGAGAGGAATGCACTCAAAATTTACATATAGACAAAAACAAGAATTGTAATACTTTGAATTTAGTTTTAAAACTACTCATTTTTTTAAAAAAATGTTAAGATTAAAAGGGTAAAATGTTGCACACACATAAACGTGTTCTTATTTTTCTCACTAAAACATAACATAGTCTTAGGTGTGTGTCCCTCTATTCTTTTGTTGCATTTAGTATTTTAAAAAGTCAATTGACAAAAATATAGTTAAGATGAATATTAGAAGTTGTGTATTGGGCATGTGCAGATCATCATGGAAAAAATAGGCCCTTAAGTGGCAAAAAACTCAGAAAAATTAGAGTTAGACAACTTGACGTAAAAATTTGAATAAGTTATCTATATTATTTCAAAAACATGTAAGAATAGAATCTATAGCAAATTGAATGTAGTTTCTAAACTACTAAGTTTATTTAAAAAAAATAAAAATCTATTTGGTGAAAATTTAAAATTTCAATGTAGTAGTACTTAAATTTGAGGAAAAAATAAGAAGTAGGTATGTCGGCCACCTAACCACAATAAAATAATAATATTTTTTTATAAGATTTTAGATATAAGTAGAGGACTCATGTCCAGATGTGATGCATATTTTTTTGTAATTTTTTTCCAAGTAATTAATTATGAATTTTTATTAGAAATTTTTAAAAATATTAAACTCGAATGTCACCACCTTAACTGGTCAAAATTGACAAAAATGGAATTTTTTTTTAACCTATAATATGTGAAGCATAGAATATGACGCATGTTTTATTTAAAAAATTTGATACCGTTTAGAAAGCTATGATGTTTTCAAATCATCCCACCTATGTCAAGACTTTAGTCATAATTCAAATAGAAAAATGAATAAATAATTATTTATTAAATTTAAATTAAACAATAATTTATATTGTGGAAAGCTAAGAATCTCTCTAAAACCCTTTTCATTTCATCAATTTTGGGTAAAAAAGTCATCAACCACATACCCTACACATATCTATCATATCGCCACTTTTTGGCTCATCATGATCCTGCACATACCCTATTTTATATAATTCAATAAAAAAAATATAAAAAAATTAAATACATATTTATGATTTCTCAAAGTGGATGCATTCTAAAAAATGTACCACTAAGTGTGAGTGTCACATAACTTGCATAAAAATAATGAAAAATATTGTCTACACCTAAATTTGACCATTTACATTTAGTCAAATTTACCCTTATTTCACCATTTCATCTTCTTATCTGCATTAATTAAATAATATTGTCATTATTTAATTAATATTCATCATTTCCCTAAGGCGCTCTGGGTATGTGCAAGATCATGATGGGCCAAAAAGTGGCAATATGATGGGTATGTGGCTCACGACTATTTTTTTACCCAAAATTGATGGAACGAAAAGGGTTTTTAAAAGAGATTCTCAAATTTTCACTGATATAAATTATGTTTTACTTTGAATTTAATAAGTAATTATTATTCAATTTATATTCAAATTACGACAAAAGAACTAATTGATAAGATGATTGAAAAACATCTATAGCTTTCAAATGGTATCACAATTTCTGAATCTAAAACATGCATCACATTCTCTGCTTCACATACTATAGGATTAAAAAAAGAAAAATTGAATTTCATTAATTTTTGACTAAGTTAATGTGGTCAGACATACTAGTTTTTATATTTTTTTAAAGTTGTAATAAAAAATTCATAATTAATTATTTACTTGAAAAAAATTACAAAAAATATGCATCACATCAGGGCATGAGTCCTCTACTTATATCTAAAATATTATAAAAAAATATTATCATTTTATTGTGGTTAGGGTGGTCAGACAGACACCTACTTCTTATTTTTTCCCTAAAATTTAAGTACCACTGCATTAAAATTTTAAATTTTCACCAAATAGATATACATATATATTTTTAAACATACCTAGTAGTTTAGAAACTAAATTCAATTTGCTATAGATTCTATTGTTACACTTTTTTGAAATAATATAGATAACTTATTCAATTTTTTATGTCAAGTTGTCTAATTCTAATATTTCTAAATTTTTTGCCACTTAAGGGCTTATTTTTTTCATGATGATCCTGCACATACCCCTCTATGGTATTTAATTATTTAATTAAATATTTTACCACCTTAACCTTTCCTCTCTAAATTGAATAAATAGACCAATTTATTTAATTTAGACATTAGTCCACATGAATTAAAATTAATTTTTAATTCATCCCCTTTCTCTCTCCAAATGTCACATCCTCCATAACCTTTTTTTAATCCTGATTAACTTGCCTAATCTCTAATTAGGATGTGCACACTCCTAATCTTGGATTAGTGTCACATTCTCAATAAAGTGTAAGTGGATGCATAACCCTCATCACCCCCCTAATGACTCACCTAATCCCATGTTTGTGCAATTAAAATCCACATGTGGATTTTAGGGAATTTAAAATTCCCCTTTGTCCTCTCATCCCATGATTTGGGAAGAATGGACAAGAAAATCTATTATGAGGAGATCTTATCCATTCCCTAGGTACTTTCAAGTACCTCCACCTCGCCATCAACATCAACTTCACACTCCTCCATAGGATAAAAAGTGTCATCTCCTTGTGGGTTGAGATGCCTCAACCCTTGGTCTCTCCCCACCCTTCAATTCTCACTGTTCATTATCCTCTCCCCTCCTAAATGACTAAAAAAGAATCATTTTCTCATTCACTACACACTTACATGCACATTCAAGCACTCATACTACCACCATAGCCAACTCTTACATCCATAGCCATTTTTCAACTATTTGGTGACCAAATCAAGCTACAACAAGGTGTTATGTTGCTAGAATCATGAAAGAAGCACAAAAAGAAAATAATTTTTGGGGCAAACACACTATTAAGCTTCACATAGGTATCATTTTGTGATCTTGTTTACAGGTTTGAGCTTTAACCTTAGCCCTAAACTTGAACATTTGTTGTGTCTTGATTATTCTTGGTTTTATCTTTTCCTTGCATTTTTAAATAGTCAAAAACACCGCACATAAATATAACTTTTTTAATGTGGAAAAATGAAATGTAGAACACTTTAAAAAAAATAAAATGATAAGTAGATCAAAAGTTAGAAAGAAATATCAATACATATGTATATGAGGAAAATACAAACATTAGTAAAAAATTTAAAAAATATGTTAATGTGTTTCTTCATCATTTTATTTTTTGCACAAACATGTGCCAACTTAGTCCCCAAAGGCTACAAAGAAAGTATGGGAGTTGATAATTTAAATTTTGAAGTCAAATTTGTATTGTAAAATATAAAATTTGTGCTCTATAGGAATAACTTAGGACTAAGGATTTCAAATCTAGGGACTAGGGATATGTTACTACAAAAATCTAGGGACTAGAGATAAGTTACTCTAAAAATCTTGGCTAATAATTTTATAGAAATGTGTGACAATAAATTTGGATAGAATAGGAATAAGGATAGGCACATTATGGATGTGTGTTAGGAAGAGTAAATGAGGGTGGTCAAGTATTATCAAAGGATTTCCACATATCATTATATAATTGTATCAAGATAATCTATTTAAATGGACCAAAAACTAAATGGGAATTGACATGTGCATGTAAATTTCACCATTTCATTTTTCCTCCACTTTGAGATGCATATGAATCCTAAATAAGTATGTATTTCTTTAAATAAATGAGCACTAAAAAATATTCATGAAAGTAAATACTAGCATTAAAACAATACTAAGGCCCATGCAAACTAGTGGACCCTATTCATGGGTGTTTTGACAAACTCAAAAAATTTGGTAAAGAACTAAGTGTACCTCACCTTTCATAAAATGAAATTATTCTCCCAAAAAAAATTGTCCCCAAGGTCTATATTATCAATTTATGGTGCATTTTATGGATAGTTAAATCATTAGCTCATAATTCCTTTATCAATGACACTGAGTTCCATGTAAGCTAATAAACCTTATTCATAGGTGATTTGACACTCTCAACAAGCTAGGTATAACACTAAGTGTACCTCAATTCTCCTAAGATTAAATCAATCTCTAAAATGAAATTAATTATTCCCAAGACCTATGTATCACTAGGTCTACAATCCCTTTACCATCTATAAAGTTTCATATGTAAGTAAAATTAAAAAAAAAAGATTTTTATTAAGAATTTACAAGTTTTGATCCAAAAAAATTCCTCTTCTAATCAAATGCTAAAATTTGTACAAAATAAATTAGAAGTGTTTTAATGAGGAAATGGGCCTATTTTTAGATGGATTAAGTTTTGATTTTTTTGAGAAAATAAAATATCAACAAATTTCCTTGAAAAGTAACTCACTTAATCATGAACACAAAGATGTATACAAATGTCTAAGGAGTTTGGATAATGAAATTAAAATACGTAAAACTGCTATATATGCTATATGCAAATCTCATATACAACCTTCCATTATCATAAATTATAATGATCGTACATAAAGTACATGTAGACATTCATCAATCCCTATAGTGCCCCCTTTCAAATTATAAATTCAATTATAGGTAATATTAGTCCATCCCTTATTTTTAGTGGGCTAAGGTATGAAAATAGGAAATAATAAATATTCAATATGTCAGAGTTGTTGAACATAATGTTGTGCTGAGAGGGGGGTGAATCAACATTTATTAAAACTTAACCATTTTTATTTGAACATCACATAGACTGAAAAAGAGCAGAAGAGAAAACATGCACTACACAAAAAAAACCAGGATTTTTATGTGGAAAATCCAATGCGGGAAAAAACATGGTGAGGATTAACTCACAATATGTGTAGCTCACTGCTTAACATGAATTACAATGATGTTTAAGGCTCACTGCCTATGGACTTGTAGATTAAGGTGTACAACCTTTGGGCAAGATATAAAGGACCTGAGGAGACTCATTGTCTCAGAGTAGGATACATGAAAATGATAATAAGAAATAAGAATATGAATTGCTATGAAGAATCATCCAACAATATGTTGATGTTGCAATCCCTTTTTCACACAATTAGCCCTTCACACTGACTTCACAAACTTCATATTCAACATTCTGCGCAGTCACAATTATCTAACCAACAACACCTTCACAAATGAGTTTTATCTTCTATATATACTCCACAACAACACAAAAAATTGATTAGGTTGGCTCCAAGGTAACCTTTTAGAAGAAACATTTGATATCATAATGGCAAGCTCCAAACATAGATAATATTAGAAGAAAAACAATTATGGATTAACACATGAAATTATAGGACCCAAACACATCATAACACATTCACCAAAACAAGATTGATTAATCAGGATCAACCGCTAATGAAGGAAACAAGTATGTCAGCCCAAATAATGATAACACCACCAAAATTGTCATCTATTCAACTTTACACCATGGGTAGAGAACAAAAATATCATTTAGATCAAGATGCAACCATTGTAGTCCTTACACAATATCTCTTTAGCCATTTCCTAAAGTTTTTTATCATCACATTTTAGCACAACTGAAGAAACCCACTGGATTCACATGAATAACATATTGGACTTGAACTATAACAAACTGTTATCTGAAAATTGATCTTCCAGACCACCCAAAACTCTTGAGACTTGTGGGAATGAACTTGTATACCTTTGTGAACATATCTACAAGTCCGCATGGTCACATCTATCTCATTAGAGGAATGTGAAGCATCCCAAAAGTCCATTAATACTTTATACTGTTAGAGCACAAACTGGAATACTGCCACTTATAACTTTCATTGTAGAAGGTGTGATGATTTGAGACCTTGGATATAACACCTTCACATCTCAACCATCTTATCTTTTGAAATGTAAGACAAAAAAATATTCTATAAAAGGGTGCAAACCAAAAAGCATGACTCTGTCATAGTGAATACCATCTAGAAAAGCTTTCACAACTTATAATTAAGTGTAGTACACAAAACAAGGATGATATAAATGTAAACATGTTGTAAACATATCAAAACATGTGTTCCAACCTCCACATTACACTCAGGTCACCATTTTCCTCATACAACATTAGCATTAACACATATCAACTATACAACTATCTCTGAAGTATATGCACACTTCAACATACACATTTGACATCAATGATTGCTCATATTGAGTTTACATCAATGAAAACACATATTCCCAATAATCTATCCCTTTTCCATTGATGGAAAAACACATATTCATCTCCCCCCTTTGACATCAAGGGAAAAGGACATAAAATATTCTTACTTATATGAGCCCAAAACTTGTATGAACTCCCCCTTACTATATGAATTTTGAAAAAATAATACTCCCCCTGAGATGGAGATACCTCAAAAATGATGATGTGTATAGAATATTTCCAACAAAAACAAATAATGATACTGGAAGTCTCCGCAAGACTTCTACAAAAAGGTTTTCTTGTCTATACCTTTGCAGCTTCCTTAGAGGGCTGAATATTCTTGTGGTTTTTTTTAAGTTGTTCCATGATTGCAACCCAGTCTACTTTTGCTAAAGAGAGAATATTATTTTTCCATTCAAATTGTATGTACAAATCCTTAGCCTCCTCCATATTACTTGGAGCCTTCATTTTTTTATCAACCATTTCTGCATTCTTAAATAGTCCAGATTGTGAGACAAGTCCCAGGTTGAGTTCTTCCCTTCGTTGACCAAATTGTTTCTTTAACTACTCTCTCTGGTTCTGAAGCAATATCAACTACAAGTAAATATTTTTTATCTAAGATCTTATTGATCCATACATATCCTTTGACAAATCATATACCTTGGCCAATTTAGTAATTTGCGACTCAATGGAGTCAATCTAATCTTTGATATTGTTGGTGGAGCTTGGCCCATTCAAGAAACACTAATATAAAGAAGTCACTTCATCTAGATACATTCTTTAATCATTTTTAAATTTTCTTGTAAATTAAATTATTTGCACTAGCAAACCTATTAGAGGCTTCATCCATTCTCTTATCAGTTATCTTCTTTAATCCTTCTTGCTTTGCTTTTTGCTCAATGTGTGAAGAATGGTCCTTGAAAAAATCCATTAGAAGCTTTAAATTTTGTTCCATAGGAAAGGAAGCATAAATTTTCACCTCAAGTAAGCCTTTCTAAATAATCTTCACCGCATAATCAATCAACTCACTCTTCCTCACATGTTCTTGTAGAATTTCTTTTCCTGCGAAAGTGTGTAGAATAGCTCCAAGTTGTAACTTATGGAGAGGAGAGATACTTGACAAGTTAACTTGTCCTTCATGAGTAGGAATATGCCAAAATTGTGGTGTCACCATAGGTTGAAATTACATTTACAATCCTTGTAGGTCTTTGAAGGAATCTGAAGAAGAGGAATCCTGACCTATATCTTTAAAGACATCTTGTTTTTCAATAGTCTTTTCCTTTGCATCCTGAACTTTCTTAGGATCACCCTCTTTCTTTTGCTCAACACTTTTTGAATATTCTAGAGGAGAAACATTATGTTATTTACCAGAATTAGCTTTCCCTGGAGGTGAGACACCCACTTTACTTTGATCTCTCGCACCTTGTGCTTTGTATTCTCTCGAGGAGTTGTCTCCTCATTTTTCTTAACATTTCCATTTGTATAATTTCCTCCAGTCATATTTTCTTCAAAAATTGATAAATCTATGTCATGAGTAGATGCATTAGGCATATCAGAAGTATGTAGAGTAGCTTGATCTCTAATTATTTTAGAATTCTAAAATTCTTATAATTTAATTTTTCTATCTTTTCTTTCATTTCTTTCTTCATCCTCTTTACTTCTTCATCTTTTCCCATTAGAATGTTTGTTCTTTCTTTGATTCTTAATTCTTGTTCTTGATATTGAGACAACTTGACCCTTTCTTGATGAGAAATGGATACACCAGTCTTCTCTAAAGAATATTTCCTAATCTTGGCTTCTTCTACCATAGCTTCATTCCTCTTATTACTAAGTACATCTGCTAGGCTTGATAGAAGCTAGTAAATAATGTCATTCAGTTTCATATTAAAACTGCTCATATACATTATTATTACCTTTTCAATTATGGTCTTATCAACATGGGACATCCCATCATAAATAGTCACAACCTATTTCAGTGCATCATGCTATATAATTGTATTAATAGTAACCTCAAGCTATAGAGGCTCATTTTCATTTGTCTCCAAATGAGTCTCCTTTATTCCCTTTTTCATTTCTTTTTCCATGTATGTTGCTTCTTCAAGTCCTCTTCTTGTCTTTTATTCTTCCTTCTTCTCTTCAATACATTAGATTTAATTTCTTCTTCTTCATCCTCCTCCTCATCATCCACATTCATTGTATTAAAATTCTCCCTTGTTTCTTTTTGTTTAATTCTTGGCTTCTTCCTTTCTGTAGTCTTAGTTTTTGCTAGAACATTACTAGCATCTCTTCTTTTGCTAGGAGGTGTTTGAACAGTTTTGAAAGCTATGGTAGTGGTAGAAGTAGATATATTTATTCTTCTAGGTGTTGGTGTAGTATTGGTGGCTTGAGATGCTTTTGCAAAACTCTCAGGAGTATCAAAAATATTTTTCAGATCAGACACCATATTTCCCACATTCTTCTTCACCTTTTATTTTGCCATCTCCTTTATTTTCTTATCACTATCATCTTATAGACATTATACAACCTAATTATGTGATTTCTTTCAGATTTGTGTATGATATTGTACATCCTAATTTTATGATTAATTTTAGATTTTTGTAAGATATTTCTTTACTCTATAGTACCATGATGGAACTAATCTTTATCTATTTTTCATGCTACAGATAGAATTCTTTGTCATGCCAAGGAAACAATCAAAGATTCTAACACTAAATGAGTGTGAAGCTAAGAATGCAAAGAAAAGAGAACGAATAAGGCAACTTTGTGAAAGTAGGAAATTGAACACCATAGAAGAATACATTCCAATTCAAGAGGAACATGAACCATCTACTCTATGTAAGAGATATGGAATTGGCGACACAAAGGAAAGGAATGCAAAACCTTTGTGAAATGAGAAATTTGAATCTTGTAGTTGGAGATACATCATCTACCACAAGTCAAGATGGAGGCACACCATCTACCACATCTCAACTTTAAAGTACATCATCAATCACATGTGAAGATGGAGGTATACCATCTTTCCCATCTCAACTTCAAGGTACATCATATTTTTCATCTTTGATTGAAGGTATGCCATCTATCCCATCTCATTTGAATATTGATGAAATTCATAATGTTGAGGAAAATTAACCTTTGGGAAAACCTCCTATATTTTTGTGTAGAAAGCCCAAGTTTTTTATTGATATTGATGAGAATATTTTGTAGTTGATGGTTGATAAGATTCTAAATCATACATGTAGAAGATATGCTAATAAGATTCAAAGATTATTTTTTGAAAAATTAAATGAAACTAGAACATGTCAACTATTTGTTGAAATGATGAGAAATCTAAAATTTAGGTCCATTATGAAGATTATTGGGCTAAGAACATCAAAATCCTCAAGTGAGAAATCTATTGTTAAGAATCTAATGAGTGCATATGGGGAGTGTGGTACCACCTCACACACCAAAGATATTAATGTCACATGATGTGCCATTACATCAACAATAGTAAGTAATCAAAACAAGAAAGCTCATCTCATTAGAAATACAAGTCAAGAATTGAGAATAAAAAAAAATTATTGAGAGCTGGTGGAAGGTTCCAAAGAGTTAAGGACACAAACAAAATTACATTATGGGAATTCTCTAGTAGACTACCACAAAAAGATAAACCAATTGTTGAATCCTTGAGATCCCTAATTGAAGAATTTTGGAAGAATAACACAAGGATATCTCTGAATCAAAGATATGTTTTAATATAAACAATTGGTAGTCAAAACCATGAGACACATCGAAAGCATTTTTTGGATATGACTCAAACACATATTTGTTGGAATTTTTTTCATTGATGTCAAAGGGTGATCATGTTCATCATTGATCTTGAACAATATTTGCACTTTGATCCCAGAATTAGGGATTAACAAGTTAAACCCTAAGAGTTCTAGTTTTTTAGTCATAGTGCTTTCACAGTGTTCTAATTTGTTGATGACTGGTTACCGGTAGTTGAAGGTAGCTTAAGTTACAACTTAAGCATTGTAAGTGATCGTGGTGACCGACCCCTTTACCTAGCAATTATTGGCTTGATAGAGTGTTAATGACTTAAATATTTTCTATTTCCAAATGTTGTCGGTACTTCTAGTGGCTCTCATAACCTTTTTGGTCACTTCCCATGTTCTCATAGCCTTTCTCCCATCTGACATTATAATTTTTCCTGTGCATTCAATAGTCATGTTGGTGTTTCATGTTGAAGTTAAGTCATTTCAACATTTGATGTTGGTTTTCAAACCTGATCTATAGGTCACTGACAAAGTTGTCAAAAATTCCTGCCATACTGCTTAATGGTGATGTGGCAGTTTCTCATTGCATTGCATTGGTTCTTCACATTACATTTTCTATTCTTCATGTGTACAACAAACTTGTGATATGCGATGATAATAACTGTAACATGCCCATTGTTCTACATAGTAACTTTCTTATGTTTTAACCTCAAGTAAAAGTTCTAGCATCTATCCATTTTAGAGCAATATTTTTTTTTCCTTAAATATAAAAAGATAATATGCACATTTGAGATAAGCATCTTTCCAAAATTTCCATTGCAATATATCGAAGTATTACAACTTTCTAATTTATTGATAACATAGTCAATAATTCAAGATACCATTTCTCTTTTACATTCATTCGATCATAATGGATACAAAATACATTTACAAGGCTTCAATGAGATTACTAGAAAAATATGTACAAATAGTGTTCGATATCCTCCATTCAAACCTTCATCACCAACTAATGAGGAGAAGCATCACTCAAGCACTTTCTTGCCAACCTTGGACTAACTGCGGTCTCCTGCACATCTATCTAGCTGATAGATGACCCTACCCTTCGACAAAGAGATTAGTTAGGTAACCTCATAATAACAAGACCTTTTATGAGCTTAGTGGTGTGTCCTAAATGTTTCTAGATCTATCATACAATGGATACAACCTATACATATGACATTCCCTATCTAGAATGTAAATTTGGAAACACAGTGAATAGACAGTGTAAATAGTGGCAACTTACTCTACTTTGGCCAAATAATTTATCACTCTTAATTTTAGAGTGTACGTCACACATTAACCCACTTTCCTAGCTCAATTTATAAATGACAATTCATACCCTATGCATAGGCTATCCCCTTCATTGGATTATCCTAACCCCAAGAATAACCTATTACCTCTATACAGTTTGTTTAACACATCTACGAAGTAACCGAAGTAACTCTATGAATCAACTAGTTTAATGATTAGCTATGTAATCTATTTCCCTAATATAGTATATAATACCCACTATATCCACATGGTAGAACCCCTAAATTTTTTTTGTTCTACTAATGATTATTGTAAAATTTAGTTGTCTTTCTGATCTAGGTGTGTCCTATGGCTTAGGGTTTTAGTTTTACTTTTGTCCTAGGGTTTATGTGTGCCTTAAACCCTCTGAAGAACCCTAAGTTTCAATCCCTTTACATACATTCTAATTCACTAATGACTGGTATTTACCCATTCCTAGTCTCTCAAGTCATAATTTGAGTCATTAATGAATCCATCTGGTTACTAGCCCCTTGAGCCTAGTATTCTTGATCATCACCTGTTGAGTCATTATAAATCATGTTTATGTTAAGCAAATCATAAAACTTTTAATATTTGTCTTTATCCTAAGTCTGGGTTTAATATGTGCCTAAAGTTTTAATATTGTAAACCTAAGCGAATGACCACATTTTAAGTCATAAAATAAGCACACATGCTTATTAAAACCCTTAGCAATGCTTGGAAGATCCCATCAAACACATTCTATTGGTTCCATACTAGCTTGCAGGATTAAAATAATGAAATAAAAAAGCTAGAGGGATAGTAGGAAGGTGACACTTGTCCACCCTCGCGACAGGCCCTACCACTATTCAAAGGCACTGATGGCTAAAGGTACCTAACAGAGTCAATGGTTAAAGTATATTCTGACAAGTGAATCTCGACCGTTCCTCACTAGCCCATGGGCAACCCACTATTGGATATGGGTTTATGGAGGGATAGTGGGCGAATGCCACATGGCATCATCGCCACCACTCGCAAAACTATTAAAGTTAAGGAAATATTTAATGAAAGATTTCTTAGCAACTATGGAAGATTAAAGAGCGTGCAACTAAAAGGATGTATACGCATGTGCAAAATTGCTGACCAAGATATTTTAATCTCGACCGTCTATTACTAAAGAAGGATGTTCTTCATGATTGCTGGCATGCTGATGGTCATCGGGTCAATCTAGGCTATTCCCCACTAGCCCGTGACTATAGATCTAAAATTTGCAAATCTCAGAGGGCTAGCAAGCTACTAACATGTGGCTTTTTTTCTAGCATGTAAAGCACGGTGGGGCCATGATGCTGATGAAGGAGATGTACACTTGACGAAAACAAAGCATGATGGATGTTGAGTCAGCTAAAAAGAAAATGTTCAAACTTTTTTTACTACATCTGAGCTATTGACTGGTCCACATCAAGATTGAATCAATGATGGAAATTCAAAGTTTCTAAAAGTACCTCATTGAACCGTTCTGGTTTACATGAGCGAATAATAATGGCAGAGTTGATGGTTTTCTACCAAATTGAAGGCTTTTGTTCACCATAAAAGCATTCCTTAAAGCTTATTTTTTATTACAAAAGTGTTCTCAACACATCTAGAATATGTTGTTGAGCTGTTTAGGCATTTGGTATCATCAAATTAGGTTTTCCTATGTCGCAAAACCATTAAGTGAAGTTCACCTCTCTTGAGCTTAAAATTACCATAATTTCCATTCGATTGCTATTATTGTTCTCTAGTTTCTAAGTAGGGATTCTTTTAAGGTTTGATGTTCTCTATTTTTCTATAAGTTGTGCTTGTAGTCATTTCTTTGTGTCAAGTATTTCCTTGATATGTGCAGGCCCTTACTGTGAACCAGTCAAACCCTATTTTGAGCTTGCTGGGCCCTAGGTTGAATTGTCTGTTACCCATGGCACCTAAGGTCCAAGCTTCTGCATCAAAAGGCCAACCTCTAGGTTGAAACCTGCAGTGATACCCCTAGTTTAGGATTTAACTCAACAATTGAAACCCTCAACCTCTAATAAAGAAAAAGGACATCCTATGTATTATGGCGCTGGAACTAAGTTTGGCATCACTGATAAGTTTTGTATAGTTAAAGATGCTACCATACCATACTTTGGATGGAATCTTTTCCATGGATGGTTTGGAAACAAGAATTTTGGTATCCCACTTAGCAACCCATGGAGGTTATACATGGCCAAGTTGGTTGTTCCCAACATGTATATGGATGTAGATCTTCTCAAGGTTGTCACTGCAAACTATGACCCTTTGGTTAGGGTTGTCATAACCTGTGATGGAAAGAATATGGTATGGGTCACCAGGGAAGAAATTGCACATGTGTTCAAGCTAAAAAAGTGGAGCAGTGATATGGTCAAGATTGATGAGAAGAAGTTGAGGGAGGAGTATGGAAAAGTAAAATGCAATTTTAGGGTCTCAATATTGACGAATTTTCTAATATCAACAGGGAAAGGAAAGGAAAAAAGGAAGATCACTTTAGGACCTTCTAATATGGAGCCCATCGCCATTAAGTATTTTCTTACATATTTGAAGAAAACCTTTTACTTCCTCTACCATATTTTGGGCTTTGATCTTGCCTCTAGCATGCCAATTGCCAAAATGTGCATGGTTGCATGTATCCAACAACC
>VDFB02174905.1:0-16379 GCA_007258455.2 Sequoia sempervirens | reverse complement strand
CACAGAGGTGAAGCACCGGTCCGTCCCAAGAGGTCACCCATCCCAATACTGCTCCAGCTCAAGCGCGCTTAACCAAGGAGTTTTCTCCAAGGTTAAGCCTGCTTGAGTTGTTACCCGTATTTGCAAAACCTTCAAAGAAGTGTTGTTACCCATTTGAGCTAGCCAGCTGCCATTGAGTCGGAGCAAGATCGGGATGGGTGACCTCCCGGGACGGACCAGTGCTGCTCATCTGTGAGCATCACCTAGATGCAATGAGTGCTAAGTGGACCATTCGATATCATGAGAGATGGGTTCTTATTGAACCACTACCCATGAAACATGGGTCAATGAGTTTGACTCGAAACTACACGGTTGAATCCTGATAGCAATATCATAATTTGTCACGCTGTGGAAAAACACCTCCTACTTATCAATTGATGAGCTAAAGGGGCTCTATTATGAATGGTTCATAAGGCACAACACTTGCTGAAGGTTTTGCAAATGGGGTAACAACTCAAGCGGGCTTAACCTTGGAAAAAACTCCCTGGTTAAGCGCGCTTGAGCCGGAGCAAGATCGATGGGTGACCTCTGGGACGGACCAATGCTTCACTCCTCCGTGAGCATCACCTTAAGGAAATGAGGTTATGGACCATTCGATATCATGAGAGATGGGTTCTTGTTGAACCACTACTCATGAAACATGGGTCAATGAGTTTGACTCAAAAACTACACGGTTGAATCCTGATAGCAATATCATAACTTAGACAAGTGACGAAAGAAGAGGTGAACGAGATAGCAGTTCAAGAGTGATAGGGAAGGCATGCATGTATGTAGACAAGTGAAAACCCAAAAGTCTAAAACTTTGACACTTAGCCATTTTTGGGATTTTTCAAGATGTAATTCATGTAAGATGGCCCATATAGGATCTCTAATATTAGTTTTTATTGATGGTTCAAATAAGGTGGCATGAAATGCCATTTTGGTGACTTATGTGGGATGAATGCCTGCTAATCATGAGATCCAAGGGCTTTTATCAATCCATTGGGAATAAAGTCAAAAAGGAAAACTACAACAATTAGCTTTCCTAAAAAAAAAGCATGTGCAAGTTGTAGTTGGAGGAAAACAAAAGCAACTAGGGACATATATTTATTTAAGGGGAATGCATGGTTTGTAACCACACTTCTTGGAAAAATAAAATCTAAGCTAAAATGTACATGAAATCTCAAAACCTCCAATAGATAAGGTTTGAGATGAATCCCATTAACTAAGATTGGAAGAACTTCACCATCCAGCCTGTAGATATGAAAAGCATTGGCCTCCTTACAACTGGTGATGACATATGGGCCACTCAAGGTAGTATCAAATTTAGAATTCCTTCTTTCTTTTCCTCTATCTACATCCAACTTTAGCACTATGTCTCCCTCTCATAACACTCTATTTATAGTTTTCTTGTCAAAATTTTCTCTTGACCTATGCTTGATGAATCTCTAAGTCGTACATAACCTTTTTCTTGGTCTCTTCTGACTCCATTAACTCGGTCAGCTTCACTATCATGACATCATTCTCTTCTAACTGTAGCTAATGTACCAACTCAAGACAAGGCAACTCTAGTGAAAAAGGTAGCTTGGCCTATCTCCCATAAACCAACATGAAAGGAGAATTGTTTATATTTTTTTTAGGAGTTATCCTATCAACCCAAAGGGTTTTCTTTAGCTTTATATGTGAAGCTCTTTGATTATCTTCAATTTTCCTTTTGAATATCTTGATGAGGTTTTTGTTGGAGGACTTAGCTAGGCCATTATCTTGAGGGTAATAATTTGATGGTTTTCAAATATATGTCATGCTTAACTACACAATCAATGATTTGAGTACCAACAAAAACCCTAGTATCATCAAAGATTATGGTGGAAGGGGCACCAAATATTATCACAATTCCATCAAGGAACTCTCAAATTGAAGCATCAGTGGCATCCTATAAAGCAACTACCTATGTCCACTTGGTGAAATAATTTGTGGCCACTAATATCCATTTATGTCTAGCACAAGATGGTGAATTTAGCATGTGAATAAAATCCAATCCCCATTGTGTGGAAATCTAATCGGACCAACCCAAATGTAATAGCTGCAGATGGGAGAGCCAATCTCAGAGAGCTGCAGCATATCCCTTCCAGATTTTCTCACCCTGGCTTCTTACATCAATAAACGTGCCTTGGTGGCAAACAATAGCCCCCACCTTGCATGCTGGTCCCAGTGGAGTGTTCTACCCAAGAGACTACATTCATGGAATTCCCTTCTAGTAATCTTATTGCATGACCTCGCTCAATGAATGCCCATTATAACCATATTTATTTAGAGACATTCCCTCAACTTAGGGAAGCATTCAAGCGATTCCCGCCGCGCTTTGACCCGGCCGAACTTCTGGAAACTTAACTCAATCCCCATACCGCCCGCCCTTAATTTTTTTATTCTTATATGAGTAAGGGTTCACACTAGAGAGTGTGCCCCTTTTTAACACATCAATAATCATTTAAAGATATTTTCAAATACCACTATTAGAAAATAGCAAAGAAGGTAGACGAAGTAGAAGTGAATTAGATGTAATGGAAAGTAAAATTGTACATATTTCTAGTTCATTTTCCAAATACATGACATCGAATTGAACACATATCTAACCTAGGGTTCACCAAGTGACATGTTACTTTAGTGTGCCCCACGGGTAGAATAATCTTAGAGAGAAGGCCTACGAGATAACATTGTACGCATGTTTTCATAGTGGCAGACAGAATCAAACTTTATATAACCGACCTTGTCTATTCGTCTACTTTAATTCAACCAACTTTCTTTTGCTAGCTGTGCGTGTTACTTTACTCTTTATTTATTCTTTCTTTGTTATTTCGCAGACTGTTCAAACGAAAACCCAGTCAGTGCCTAATTTCCGAGATGCCCACCATCATTTGATATCCCCCACCGACGGAATAATCTTAAACAGAAGCTGCAAAGCTTTTAAGAGTGCTTGACCCAATCAGACTTTATATAATCGTCCTTGTCTATTCATTTATACTTTAACTCAAATCCAATATTCTTTTCCTAGTGCTCAGTGCTGCTTTACTCTTTTTCCTTTATTCTTTATTCCTGGTTTTTTCTAAGTCCATTTGTATAGGTTATAACAGCATCATCCTGTTTTCTTTGCATTCTCCAATTTACATTGTCTTTTATATATAATAAAAAAATATTATTTTATGTATTTATTTTCTTTATTTCTATATATTTTTATACACATTTAATTATAAATCTAATTTCTCGTCATTTTTATATGCACATATTCAAACGTGTTAGTCTATATCTCACATTTATTACATTTATTTATACATCTACTGTCACATAGTAATTTGCCACTAAGATTTTATGATTTTCTAATATAGAGCCATTGCCATGTTTGTGAGTTCGATCCCTCGGACATAGACTAGCCCCCTTTATTTTCCTAGATTGAGTCAACTAATTATACATTTGCATGATTTGATCTTATTTGCAAGTATTCAAAAACATTTAATTACATTCATTTCACATCTCTCATCTCTCAAGCATTAAAGAGAAATCAAAAGAAAAACACTAGGATTTGGTGCAATAAAAAGAGTAAAGAACTAAGGTCATCATTTGTTATATTTGATCTTTGTACAATTTCTAAGATTGACCTAGGAGAACTTGTTCTTTGTGACAAAATGACAATCCTTTAAGGTATTTTTAAATAATACAATCTCGAGATCCTAAGGAAGCATAGAACAAAAACTATTCATCAAGTGAAAGACAAAGCACAATCTTATGTGACTTCAATTTAAGAATTAGATAGAAGTCAAAAATATA
The DNA here is from genome assembly GCA_007258455.2 of Sequoia sempervirens. Taxonomy (NCBI): domain Eukaryota; kingdom Viridiplantae; phylum Streptophyta; class Pinopsida; order Cupressales; family Cupressaceae; genus Sequoia; species Sequoia sempervirens. The sequence continues at coordinate 12,539 of VDFB02174905.1, read as the reverse complement.
ATTTTGACTGTGAAATAAATATTATATGATTGTATATCTAAATTTTGAACAACCCTTCTATTTCACATGTTGACTCTAAAAGATAGCAAAAGTAGAGGACACTAGGGCTAATAGAGGACAACAACAAAATCCCACTAGGTTCTAACAATTGTGATTTCATACCTTCTAGATTACTCGCCTAAATTCAAAATCTTAGTTGTAAAATTTACTTATACTAGTAATGACCATTTTTTTAAACACTTTGTCAATAGTTCAGTCACTAGAGTTCTTATTTATTATGATATTTGATAAGTGCTTCTTCTTAAAATATAAAAATAATTAACGATTTTAACTTTATTCTTTCTAAAATTTAGAACATTAAAATATTGTAATTAATAAATGGTAAAATTCAATCCCTAGGACTTTACCCTAGGATTTCAAGGTGTTTTTCCATGTTTTAATCATTAAAATAGAATTGAAGGGATATGGGGTTGACTTGCAACCTGAAAGGCGAGTTAATCAACCCCTATGAGATCTAAAATCTCGAAATGCTTTAAAACAGATCTTGGTGTAAGGAAATTTGCACTGTATGACTTTTATTCGTGGTTCTTTTGTGTTCAGGTATGTTTGATATGGAACTAATCAAAATAATCGCAGCCATAAAAAGCGATAAGATTAATTTCTTTATCCTTTGTCTTTCTTTGTGAATAAGCCGGTAATTATTTTATTATGTACTTTCTATTCTTTTGTCAATACATAATAAAACCTCAAACACTTTCAAACGCAAGGTAGGTTCTAGTACATTTTTATTTTTCTCGATCCATTTGTTTCACAAGACACCTTAGTATGTCCAGTTCCTAAAGCCACCACGCCACATTGGTTCCATTCGCATCCTATAGGTGAGGTTAACCCCTCCATGTGCTTAAATTGAAGATCTTTTCTCCTTTCTCATGAACCTGATGGCTACAAGGTTCTAAACTGACTTAGATCATTAACTAAGCCCTCCTTTAACTCTGTCACAAGAGTTACTATCCTTGTGCTTACCTTGGAGGCTTCAACACTCTTTAAATTTGTTGTCTCCTTCACAACTACCACTTGAAATTTCAATCTTTCACCCTACACCTAGAAGAGTCTAGATGCCAATTTCACTATGTAGCTTGAACTACTTGCAAGGGATTTGAAGATGTTGTCTCCATGCTTCTTGCAACCAAACTGATCCATTTTCCTCGGTGTCTACTCCTCAACCTACCCGATCTCATGAATTTGCCTTTTGGAGAGGCTAATCCTTGTAGCCCTTACCAGTCACTAATTGGATTTTTCTGCTTATATTCTCCACACAACCTAGAAAAAAAAGCACACTTTTAGATACCCTTTTTAGGGTTTTAAATCTTGCAACAGGTCTCTGGCCTTCTTTTGTTCCGCACAGTGGATTCCAACACTCTTGGGGAAGAGGCCTAATTGCCCTACCTTCTAGGGTTTCACTATTTCCTCCTTCAAGTTTGCCTTTGATGGATTGATAGGAGTCTCAATCCTTTTGGGCATTGAAGGTACTATATCACCACACTTAATACTGTATGGATTATGTACAATAGATTATTCCCCTGCCTAAGTTCTTAGTCTTTGCTCAATCAAACCTCTAACCGGGCATACACAACTCGCCTAGGGTTTGAGACAGTAAATTCTTGCTTGGCTCCTTGGCTCCTTGTATCTTCTAGTGCTAAGTATTTACAAAGATATGGCTCCCTTTCCATATTCTACTGGTCTCAGGAGATTCCCGTAGACAGAGCTTATGGGGGAGCCATAAGAGTTCAACCTAGACTATTCAAAACCAGAAAAGTGTCTACAATCTTAAGTAATGATCACAAAGCAATAAAGTAACTCAAAGCCTCTTGCTTTCAGTGGAAAATACTCTCCATACCATTCAAAAAACACAAAAACAAACAGGAAGAAAACTATATATACAGTGGCTTTATATGACTGTCTCTCAAAAGCTTGGGTAAAACTCAGAAAATACAGATTTTAACTATTCCTAACAATACAACACTCAACTACAATGCATGTATTCTATTCCATGAACTTTCTACGAAAGAAGAGATGCTAAAGCATGTTAAGGAAACTCTAATCTAATACCAAACAGGGCATATAATTCATAACATCACGGTTGTCAGAAAGCACACGGGGTTTTCAAAAACACAGTCCATCTCAAGAATCTGGTCGCTGTCCTCTATTATTCACAACAAAAACTGATTATCCTCCCTAACTACTGCTTCCACGAGCCATTACATTCATTAAGATGCCTTTTCCATGGTTCAAGGGCAGTGGATCGAGCATTTCCCTGATTTCAAGGGATTTCCAAAACCAAGTAACTTGCATGCAACCAAACAAGTTGTCCATGCAATCTTCCAACTCTGCCTTTTTACCTTAATCCTAGGACCTCAACCTCCTTTAAACTCGAATCAACAACTCCCTTAACCAACCATTAGCATCTTTTAAACAATGATGATGTGGCTTTAATCCACTATGTGCTTTGTAACATGATACATGTTGTCCAAAGCTTAATAAAGCAGAATTTAACAACTTAGACAACCTAATGACAAAGATGAAGTTAATCCTAGTGATTAACTCATCTCACACAATAACAAGACCATCTAAATCAAACAACTAAAACCCCTGACTTGGCTAAAGTCAGTACAAATAGAGTATGAACTAACTTGGTGGAGGGTCAGCCTAGGTGTCTGCACCGAGGACACAATAATCAACCTTAGACAACTCAAAATTTTCAATAAAACATCAAAACAACAGTCTCAACCTGCTATCAAACATTTTTTTCTAAGAGGTCTCTGTCAGAAACCAACTTTGAAATTGCTCAAAATCTTTATTATTCAACCATTAGTTTGTTTTCTTGACCATAGGTTTAATCTTTCAAATTTTAGTTGCATGCATTAGGCTTCATAATCATAAATTTTGGCATTAGCTTGACCCTAGGTTTTCATCTTTGTATACTTTGGATTAGGTTAACCTCATCACAATTTGCAAAATCATTGCTTTGGAAACTAGGTTATCTTGGACTTAATCATCATTCATTTTTTCGGTCATTGTCCCTTTTGTGAGAATTTCTAACTCAACAGTCTAGTTAGGAAACCTCACTAGTCATCTTGAACTTGTCACTTTGTCATTTTCAACAAGTCCTTTGGTAACTAAAATCGAAACAAAGACTAAGCTTAGAGTGTTTAGGTATCCCCTTTCTCCAAATTGCATTCTAGTTTATATCTTGCATACTTTATTCCCAAAAAATACAAAAACATTATTCATCCTAGTTGTTATTTTGAACCTAGACTTTGCATTAGTTGCATCTTTAGTCGACATAATCATCTTAGTACTTATTTTGCACCTTGTCATCATTGTCATCCTAGTCATAATCGTCACTTTCGCTTTTCGGAATTACGCATTTCCTTAGGTACACATTATCTTCTTGTTGCATTATCATCCATTATCACACAAAAAGACAAAAACATAGACTAGTGTCATACTTGCATTGTCATCATCTTCATTTGAGCAATCTCTTTGATGGTGGAAACAAGACTTCAAAGAAAAGAAAAGACAAATGGCAGACTTTGGACAAGAATTTGACAACAACACCAACATCAACACCAATTCCAATGACTGGATCTTTGATGACCCATTTGGAAATTTGAATGCACAATCTTCCATGAACATGTCAACTTCTTTTCAAAATCCACTTTTTGAACAATTCATACAAAGAGACCAAAATGGACAAGTCTATGCTGAAAACTTAGAGGCAACAACCCAAAATCCTGAAGTCACTTCGTTTGTCAAAGACTTGGTCTTGAACGATCCTGAACAATACCTCGCTATGCTCTTAGACCAAGGTGCAAGATTACCAAAAGGCTTCGACATTAATACCATACGACCTGTCTCTCCTAATAATATGACACAAAACACAACATCCCAACATGACAAGAACAATACCTTGATCAATAACATTGTCGTTACTATGCAAGTTGCCACTACCACTATTAATGTGACATCTAGTGGCACCATAAATCAAAACACCTCCTCTTCAACCAACACAACATCTACTGGAGGAACATCTACTATGACCATGTCTACAATGTCCACGTCATCTTCACAAATGATAGGAGCTACCTTTTCACAGACCATGCCTACAACATCCACATCATCTTCACAAACGATAGGAGCCACCTTTGCGTCCACATCAGTAGGCACCACTTTCTCAAATCCTATGTTCGACTTTTCATCTATGACAATGTGGGCATCTTCATCACATCCTTATGGTGGAACCTCATCTAATCCCTTTAGATGAAACTCACGACGCGTTTTCATTCAAGGCCCTCAACACCACTTTAACACATCATCACAAATGAACATCCCACATGGACAAGGGCACAATACGCATGTACCACATGGACACTTCCAAGGAACAAACACCAACATGCTACATGGAAAATTCTTTCAACAAGGACGAGGAACTCAAATGATGCAACAAATGTGTAACTTTGGCAATCAAATAAGTCAGGGATTTCAGATACCTCAAATACAAACAAACATGGCTGGGTCACATATTCCCACATACTCATCCCAGATTGATACTCAACAACAAATTCCCACCCACAACTGGCAATATCAGTAGACACCTAATCAAAACATACCATGCTTTCAAACGACCAATGATCCCATGGTACACGCCTTGCTATCAAGAGTGGATGACCTTCAAAAACAGATGGAAAATATGAAAACCTCTGACAAGAAGACACAAATGCCATATGAATTATGTCCATATCCTTTTGATACAATGTTGTACATGCCACCATTTCCACATGGTTATGTGGCTCCAAACTTCAACAAATACAAAGGTAAAACAAATCCACTTGACCACATCAGAGAGTTCGTAACAAGTTGTGTGGATATTGCTCATGAGCACACATATCTAATGTGACAATTTCCTAAAAGCCTCGTAGGACCAGCCCTAGAATGGTTCTATACACTGCAACTCAGAATACAATCATGGAAAGAACTTGCTAAAAAATTCATGAAAAATTACACATACAACATTGACACAGACACCTCCATTACCAATCTCTGCCAGCTCCAACAAGAAGATTCAGGTGAAACCTTTTTACCATCTTTCAAAAATGGAGGGGCCTAGTGAGTCGCTGTCATATAGACATACCTGAAAAGGAAAAAGTTGACATGTTCGTACAAACGTTATTAGGCCCACTGAAAAATGGCTTGTGTGTTCATTGTTGCACAACTTTTGCGGACCTAGTTGAACGAGGTGTCCAAGTTGAACAAGCCCTCATAGCCGAAGGAAGACTAAAATACGGTCCTAAGAACACAAATGCAAACCCTCCTTCTACTGACAAAACCAAATTATGGGTTAAGAAAAAACATGTTACCAACGATGGTGTAGTCGATGCTAAGGTTGTCAACACTATGGGTCTGATGATTACCCTAAAAGGGACACAATCACAAAACACACATATGATGACACAAACCTATGCTGCTAATGCTGTCCAGAAAAATCAGAATAACCAAGGCAATCAAAATAATCAAATTCAAAGACAATCCCTAGAGGTCGCACATACACCCCTTTGGGTGAACCTATTGAAGAAGTCCTTAAGAAATTCCTTCAGAATGGTGTCATCACACTTTGGACCCCAAACCATATGACCGGAAGCTGGAGTTTAAAGCCATCTTGGTGGGATGATAATGCATTTGTGACTATCATAAATAAAGGACACAAAATTCTTCTTGTAAACAATTGAATAATGCGATGCGGGGAAGCATTGAAATGCATCATTGAAGTTGAGGACCATGGTTGCTTCTAATGCGGATCATACAGTTCACAAAACCCCTTTGCTGGGATCGTAGTTGCAGAGCATACATCATGTACAAATAATCGATCAGCCATGCAGGTATTGGATCACATCCGAGGGTCCTATCATACATCACATTAGAACAATAGGTGACCATGTCTGCAGATCAACTGATGAAAGTGGCGAATGCAATGTCACCCTTTCGTGAGAATTGGAAAGGTCATATGGTGGCCCTTCTCTCCTAGACAACCAAAGGTAACAATAGGCGGCCCATCCACTTCCGCAGTCTGTCCAGCGTATGCAAAGCCCGATCCCAACCTAAAGGAAACTTTAACCTTATTGACCAACTTGGAAAAACACACGCACAAATCTATTCTTGAGTTGTTATGCATCTGCGCTGCCCATAAGGTCATCCTAGATAAAACATTGCAAGAATCCTCTATGCCCAAAGATATTGATGTCAGCTAATTTGACTCCATGGTAGGATATCTCATGACTCCCCACCATATCACCTTTTTTGACCAAGACTATTCATCATCCAAATCCAACCATAATGATTCCCTTCATATCAAGGTCCTTGTGCATAAACATAAGGTCAGACGAGTCTTAGTAGATGGCAGAGCAAGACTAAATATATGTTCCTTAAAATTGGTCAAGGCACTTGGCTTTTCTGATGCTTGCATAGATGCCACAAGAAGCATTGTTATCAATACATATGATGATGAAGAACATTCCTCTTGGGGCATAATTACACTCCCAATTCAAATTGGGCCAGTCATTGTCAACACCTCTTATCAAGTTCTGGATTTGGATCTCCCATACAACATTTTACTCGGTCGACCTTGGATCCACACTCTGAAATCCATCCCTTCCATGTATCACCAATGCTTGAAATTTCCATTTCAAGGCACTGAGATTACTATATACGGAGACCCTGATCTATTCCAGTACTCTACCAACTTACGAGGTGTCTCGAAATGCCAAGTCCCTATCAATAGGGAAGCTCCCATGTCCTTTTCTTCTAAATTCATTAACCCCTCAACACTCGTGAAGCATTCCACCTCTTCATCTACCGCATCAATTTCTACTTCTTCCCCCACCACAACCATCTCCCTAACACCTTCCACTTCATTTATCACCCCAAACGTCAACCCGAGCTTCCAAATTTAGGACCAAGGATGTGGAGAGTACAAGCTAAATGCATCCTATTGCATAACAAAGATGCCCAAGTCTCCCCAGGTCTATGGCAAGCCTTGTTTTAGAATACAAGCAAAAGAAACTTTTAGGGTTCCTCCAAATACAGTTTTCATAAAATGGGGTGAAATGAGTCAAGAGGACATAGATGATATACTATCCTGGATTTATAGAGAACCACGAGACTTAACTCCCTTTCAATAACTATTACCAATTTTTCGCCACAACTCAATTGGTGGAGCTGGCTGAATTTTGTTTTATCTTAATGTGAAATTATAGATTGTGTTTAAGTGATGTTTGCATCTTTTATCATTATTCATTAAGTGACAGTGGTGCATTTAAAAGAAGAAACTAAATTTTAGAGTGCTATTCAATGTTCCAAGAATTAAATGAAATACAAAATTGAGCATATAAACAACAGAGCATTCTAGATGCTTTCATTTATTTCATGAAAAGATTCATATTTACATAGCTTCATTTGATTGCAAGAATCAAAATGATATTACAACATTGCATTGAAATGCATTTTTCTTTTCAAAATGAAAAGCAAAAGATGAAATCAAATATCCACACAAGTCATGGATGTGACTATCACAGTGCATCATTAATAGTACACTACACTATGGAAGATGCAAAAGAATAAATCACATAAGTAAATGACATAATCATCATTGCCTATTTTGGCCGATGGTCGACACTGAATGGTGCACCTTTGTCTTCTTGAGCTCCATTGACCTGTAAGAGAAGGAGGGAGATGTCAGAGGCTCCGATTATGAAGATACCAACATGAATCACCAACAATAATGCAGCCTACTATCAATCATACACTAAAACAATCAAATAAGTACATAAGAAGTGAGCTAAAGAAGAAATGCCAACATGATCATCATATTCTATTTTTTATGCTAACATTGTTTGTTTCCTTGTGCATGTATAGGGAAAATCATGAAGCTGATCATATTATGAAGACATTAAGCATGTGGGGTAAAACGGGCTCCCACAAGGGTAGAGCTCGACATGCTGCCCCTTAAGTTTAAAAGTGGGCTGAGAAAGAAGTATGATTATCATGCTCATTTGAACTATCCAACTGAAGGAGTAAAACAGGGTTACAGTCATCAAAGCAATTAAAATTATTGTTCGTTCATAACTTATGAATCTAAGCAGCAAAATGAAAGCTACAGGTGAACAATGAACTTGATAGATTCAATTAAACTAAAATGCAAGTTTTAAATACTGTCAAATCAATTGCATCTTTGCTGCCATATAGAGTTTGGTCACTTTTATTCATACTGTTCAGGCAAGTTTTCATGCTCATAACGTGATGGTAAACATGCATACATATGCTTCATCAATAGAATATTATCAGGAACAACAAACTCTTTAACTTCCTACAGCATAATACATACAAATCTGCTAAAGCATCCTGTAGCATATTGAACAAACAACGAGAAGTGGACCAAGTTCCAGAGGTGCAATAATCATGTAGCTATAGGGGTTTTACAAAGAAAACAAATCATGAATCGAGCTCAGATTTTATACTGCAATTACCCACATTTGGGGTTCGGTTTTAAACACAGAAATTGCAACTTGTGGGGAGTACCCATGTCTGGATTTTGCAAAGAAATAACATAATACAAAATGTGAATTTCCTTTGGTGGGTCGAGCTTCAGAAATGGAGAATATCAGTTTTCATTCAATACCCATGAGAGGGTTTGAGCTAGAGTACATTTTTTCCATATACCCACATCGTGTTGCTATAGGAAAGACAAAAATGCAGTGTTTTCTTCAAAGTAATGAGCACCCATATGGTGTTTTATTTCAGAATGTTGAGTGTACACTTTTTCCTTTGGGTCGAGCCCTAAAACTTATAAAGAAATTTATTTTATCTATGAGTATGGCGCGGTCAGCCATTGGAGCTCTCGACTTCAAGTTTAAAGTGATATCTCATGGCGGCCAGTGAAAACAAAGAACACAGAAATAGAAAATATAAGCACAGAGTATAAACAAAGGCATTAGAAATTGTCTTAGCTACGGCTACAGTTAATAGATTGACCAAGAAAATCAGGAAGTGAAGCCACAAAAGCTACAGACCAAGAGGCTCACCTTGTGTGGAGAGGAGAAGACAAAATCCACGAGCAGCTCTCTCATAGAGCTTCCAGTCAAAGCAAACCCAAGCTCAGCATAGATTAGAGCCAAGAAGGACATGATGTGAGGAAAGATAAAGAAAAATAAAAAACAAAGCATAAAAGGCTGCAACCTTTGTAGTCTCTTACTCTTTGAATGAAGTAAAGAACTACAATAACAAACAAATCAAGCTTACCCAGTCAGAACTTGACTGTCAGAAGGCGAAAGTGAAGACTCTTGAGCATGAAAATTACAGTCTGAGCTCAATCATGGTGGCGGCGCTATCCTTTCAGCCAGAGTAAGTTTTTTCCAAATGATGATAGCAAAAAATGAAATCATTTTCAGGGTTTGACCTTTTTGTCTCATTCCCTAATTCGAGCCAACATTATAATTGTCTGGAATATTCATAATTGTCAATGACATGTGGGAAATTTGAATTAGGGTTACCTCACATTATGAATTCAAAGTCTGAAGTTTAATATTTGAAGGGGTCGAACTCTAATATGCCTAAGTCAAGCTTTGAAGAGTGATGGAGTTATTTTCCTAAGGCTTAGGGTTATTTGTTAATATAGGGGGGCTGAACTTAGAGAGATTTATGATTAATGATGCCTTGGTGAAGAATAGACAAGTGGAGATATTTTTGATTTTAATTGATTTTGTGAGGAATCAATAAGAGTTATAAAATCTTTGCACATTTGACACTTAGGGTTTTTGTTTGCAATTGATTTTAGAGAAATCAATTAAGGATATTGATGTGAGGATAATATGCCTTGATATATTTTTATGATTTTTTAAAGAAAATGAATGCATTATAATGGAGAGATAAGGTTGTATTTCTTTTTGCAAAAGATTTTACAATCTTTAATTGCAAAAATAGACAAATTGTAAAATCTACAGTGATGTAAAGCAGAATCATAAAGCAATCTTTTATAAATTGTTTTATGATTTCTTGCTATTTTTAGCAGATTATATTGGCTTTTTCTCTTGGTCGGATTTGAGTCTCATCTCTTGGAGAGATAAGTTGTTTTTCTGCCTTTTAAAGCAAATTGAGCCTATTTTTTAGAGGCTTGACAGTTTGATCATAAAAGTAGTATGCTTTTATTTTCTTTTATGTAGTTTGAAGCTTGTTTTCTTGAGCTTCCTTGTGAGCTTGGATTAGGGTTTCTTGAGAGTTATATCTTTGAAAAGACTTAGTCTTTTTTTTTCTTCTTCTAGTTTAGATTCCAGTTCCTGCTCATACACATTTTTGAGCTTGTGAACCTTTTGTGCTCAATTTTCAGATAGACACTCTTTCAATTTTAGTAATACAATAGAGTTCTTTTCATTTTCTTATCTCAATACTGGTAACAATAGTTTGATTGCTTTGTGTTTTTAAATTTGAAGCCTTAATGTCCTACTTTTATGAGTTTTTTGCACAAGATTTCATGTTTTTAGGTTGTATGATGTATTTGATGTCTATGAATCTTTATATGAATTATTGATGAGATCATGTATCAATGAGATTGTGAGAACTATTGTAATAGAGAAATTGTTGTGAGTGGAAAAATATGGATTTTTCAGAACTAACAAGTTAATCACCAGTTAGTTTTAAGTTTTGATTTTAGTCCATCCTTCTAACCCTTTCCTCTGAAGTCTTAGAATAAAATTAATCATTCATAGAACCAGCTCACTTTGGAGATTCCTTCTTCGCTCAGATCACCCACATCTGAAGAAGGTTTTCCATGTTTTAGTAGGTTGTTGAATCTTGCATTCAGCAGGGTGCAAATCTAATTGACAATAAGTAACAATATATATGGAAAAGGATACAACATGATAAAAGCAAAAGGTTATGATGGAAAAAGTGGTCTTGGCAAGGATAAAAATGGAAGGCGTGAGCCACTATCAGTTTTAGAAAGACCAAAACATCTTGGGTTAGTGTTAGGTCCACGAGACTCTGGCGATCCAAGTAACAATGTGCTTCCATGTGAGTTAGTGTATGCTTCAGACTGTGTTGAGACAACTGAGGACACCTCTGAAACTAACTCTCACGAATGGGAATTTGGCTCTCAGTGATCCTTAAGTGACTGTTGCCTTGACGAATTATTCCTTGAACTTGGAGAGCGTACATTTGAGGAACAATTCTGACAAATGTTTAAGATCGATACAACACCAAATGATGTCAAGTCCAGATCATATTCTATTCCCATTCATCCTAGCCCCGACATACCAACCCAGTCATCCCAAGGTGACAACCATCATTCAGAATCGCCAGAGCCATCACTTGCCACTACTAATCCTGACTCTAATTCTATTCCCTTTGTCCCTTACTTCACTGGTGAGTATGAAACAAGCAAAGGAGAATAATGGATAGAATCTGACATAGAGCCAGACGATGACAACTTCATTTTTAACGTCTCGACATCCATTTGCATGCTCTTTGTATCATCTCCTCAATTTTCAAATGCTGATGATGGAATATCCTTAGTTTACCTTGACCTAATTGACTGGAACCAACAGGGCCCACCAGTAATGGACACTTTTCAAAATGATGAGGCTTTAGCAAAATTTCTAGGACTACGTGAGGGCATTCCAAATGGGGATCACAAAGCTGGATTTGCTATTGACTTGGATTGTGCTACTTATTTCGGGGAGACTGTGCCATCCTCTAGTCGCAAAATTAAAAAGAAAAATAAAGCAAAAAATGACACGTCTCTAGGTGAAAATTGAAAGGCACCTTCTGACGACAAAATAGTAAAAATAAAGGACGTATCCGAGGGTGAAAACCTCCCTAAGGCACCTAAGGGTGGAGGATTGGAATTTCTCCTCGTAGATAGAGAAAAATAAGCAATGCTCGTAGAAGACACCATAACAGTTAATATAGCTACTGTGGAGGACCCCAAAATGGTTCTCTTTGCGACATCATTGACAAAAGCTAAACACCCAAAATTTCAAAAGTTCTTCTCAGAACACAAGATAAACTTCGCATGGTATTATGCCGACATGCTAGGGTTAGATCTTGAGTTAGTATTACATCACTTGCCATTATTTCTAGATGCCAAGCTAGTAAAACAAAAGCTAAGCAAAATACACCCGCAAGTTGCATTGTTGGTTAAAGCCAAACTCAAAAAGTTATTGGATGTAGGTTTTATCAGGTCAATTGACTATGCTGAATGGATATCTAGCCTCGTACCTATCACCAAGCCTACTAGATAGATTAGCATATGCACAGACTTACGAGATCTCAATAAAGCATGCCCTAAAGATGATTTCCCTCTGTCGAACATCGACATCATTGTGGACCTTACAACTGGATATGAGATGTTGTCCCTTATGGATGGTTTTTTGGTTATAATCAGATTTGTATTGCCCCTGAAGACAAACACAAAACTGCTTTCACATGCCCTT